>CATQFL010000212.1:0-36876 GCA_956483635.1 Panzeria rudis
AACAAGTATGTAATAAAGTGATGTATTATAATAACAATATAGAAATTATAAAGATAATAATAAAATAGAAATTAAATTGGCAATAAAAAATAGTTATTACATAAATAATTTTTTTAACTTCCTTTTGAACACATTAGCGTTGCTTAATTTTTGCATGTAATTTGGCAATGAATTCCAAAGACTTATTGTGTGAATCAAAAATTGCCGTTGTGATAAAAGGCTCTTATATTTTATTTGAATTATATTTTTACCACGTTTTGATCTGGCAAATGTGATCCTATTGAAAATATATGTGGGTTGTTGAGTTATGATTATTTTTTGCAGAAAGATAAGACATTTGTAGTTAAGCAGATCTTCAAATTTCATTTGAAAGATGTGATAAGAATATAATGATATGTGATCACGACGTCCTTTCTGGAAAATATAGCGTGCAATGTTATTGTAGGCGACTCTGAGTTTGCGAAGGTCTTCACAAGCGCAATTTGCAAAAAGTTCGCAACCGTATAAAAGTGAGGGTATTAGATAAGTTTTTGCCAGTAACATACGTACATCAAGTGGGGTCGAGTCCTTAACTTCCCATAGGCTCCTTAGCATACCATATACTCTACCTACAACGGTGTTGATGTGTGCAGACCAGGAAAGCCTTTCATGAAACATAATTCCCAGATTAGATGCCGAGGTAACAAAAGCAATGTCTTTGTCTTGGATTTTTATTCTAAAATGATCAAAATTATATTTAGATTTTGAAATAAAAATGCATTTGGATTTTGCAGGATTTATGCATAAACCGTTTGCCCTAGCCCAGCTGTCAATTTTAGTCAAGTCATCATTGACTTTGTTAACACAGATATCTATATCAGCGACATCGCAACTGTTGTACAACTGAACATCGTCAGCATACATTTGAACTGTGCTGCTAATGGGAATATTAGGGAGGTCATTGATGTACATGCAGAAAAGAAGAGGCCCAATTATTGAACTTTGGGGAACTCCTCTCCTGACGTTCAGCTCATTAGAAATGTTGTCTTTAAGCTGAACTACTTGTGATCGGTTTGTAAGGTACGAGTATATGAGTGCACAAGCGGAGCTTGAGAAATGGTAAAATCTTTGCAGTTTTGTTAATAGAATCGAATGATCCACCGTATCAAATGCTTTACTATGATCAAGTAAAACTAAAAAAGCAACCATATTATGATCGATTTTGGTTCTGATATCCTCTATAACATCTACAAGTGCGGTTATGCAGCTTCTACCTTTCATAAAACCAGATTGTTTTTAAGATATCAATTTCATACTACTCAAATATTCTTTCACTTGTTTACCAACAAGGTTTTCTAGAACCTTGGATAAGAACGGAAGTATTGCTATTGGACGGAAGTCCTTATTAGGTTTAGGAATAGGGATGATTCTAGATAGCTTCCATTCCACAGGAAAAATAGATTTAGTTAGAATAGAATTAAATAGGTGTGTTAGATGAGGCAGAAGCTTTGGTAGTAAAATCCTTAAGAAAATAGGAGTAATACCATCCGTACCGGTTGTATTAGATTTGATCTCAGAGAAACTTTGCAACACTTCAATACGATCAACGCAACGAAAACTAAAGATATTTTCGATTGGAACATAAATGTTGTTGGGTGGAAGCGGAACATTGATATTTACGAAATTTTGATTAAGAGCATTTATATCAATATCAGGCGGACACGAGATAGAGCTTCTTTGCCCAATGTCTATCTTGCGTATCTCTTTCCACTTGGATTTGCTATCAATTGCAGAAGCGAATTTTCTTTGATAAAACGTAGATTTTGCCGCATGGATATGTTTTGTAGCTTCCCTCCGAGCTTGTTTGTGCACTGCTTTAAGTTCACTCGTTCTGAATCTTTTCCATCTGTTATAAGCCTCATCTCGTTTTTTTATCAAAGATTTTATTTGAGCACTAAACCAGGGTGGTTGACTTGCTTTAACACATTTAGTTCTCGTTGGAACACAGAAATCAAATAGTTCTCATATTCAATTTTCTCATATTCAATTTTCGCGAAATAATTGTATATATGTATAAGAATTGAAATCACATTCATCAGAGCCAGCTGACAAGTGGTGATAAGCAAAATACACATGAGCACTGATGATGAAAGTGTAGCGGCTTCCGAAAGTAGCGCTGCCATATTCTGCTGTGCGCGTTGAAAAATAAAGTTGATGACAATTTTTCTCTTGTTCCTTGGAATATTAATCATGACCGATTCTTTCGGCATATAACGTTACCAACCTTAGCCTAATAATCAATTTAGATAATATCTTATTAATTTTATAAAGAAGAGAAGTAAGAAAATGCTTCACTGTTTGTTTTTTGTAGTTTTATTGAGTAAATTATGTAAATTTATATTTAAAATAAAGCGATAAATAAATATATTAATAAAAGGGAAAAAATAAGGAACAGTAAATCAATTTCAGAAAGGCAGGTCCAAAATATGGTGTCTTTTAAGTCTACTGATTTCTTCTGTATCATCGAGGAGTGAAATGGCTAGTGTTAACTTAACCTTTCTAAATAGGTTTCGCTAAATCTTCTAATTTCATCTTTTACTTTTGGAATACGAAGATCATTGTGAATAGTATTATTTGATACAAACCATGGAGCGTTTACTGGTACCTTTGTAATATTTCAATATTTGAGTTGCTGGCTGTTCCCCAGAGTTGTATCCCATAAGTCCAAACAGGTTTTAAAATGGTTTTACAAAGAATTATTTTATTTTCTAGACTTAATTTCGATTTTGGTCCAAGAAGCCAATATAGTTTTTTTGTTTTGATATTTAATTGTTTTTTCTTCATTTTAATGTGAGTCTTCCATGTTAGTCTTTTATCAATATGCATACCTAGGTATTTTACACATTCATATTGCGATATTGTATTATTGTATAGGCGCACACTGTTGCAATTACCTCGACGTAAAGAAAAAGTGATATGTGATGATTTTTCAGTGTTGACTTTGATTTTCCATTTGCTTAACCATTACTCAATGGCATTCAATTCGTGCTGCAATAAATTTGAAGCATTATCAGGGTAAGTATCTGTTGCTAGAATAGCAGTATCATCTGCATAAGTTGCAATTAAAACATTTTCGTTGATTGGCATGTCTGACGTAAATATTGTATAAATAATTGGTCCAAGTACACTGCCTTGAGGAACCCCTGCTTTTATACAGCATATTTGAAAAATCTCAGAGTTAACTTTAACGTAGTAGCTTCTCTCTGTCAAATAAGATTTCATTAATAAGTAAAAAATCTTCGGAAGCATTTTTTTTTTAGATTGAAGCACAACCCATCATGCCATACTTTATCAAACGCTTGTTGTACATCGAGGAACACTCCTGGACAATATTTTTTTGGCTTCCAATGTATCTCTTATAATAGCTACGATACGATGGCATTGCTCCGGAGTTCCATGCTTATTCCGAAAACCAAACTGGTACTCTGGAATGATGTTTAGTTTATCTAGAACAGGCAATAATCTTTTCAAAAATATTATTTCAAATATTTTGGAGAATATAATATAAAAACAATTTTTTAATCTGTGGAAATCGTAAATTGTGGTTTAATATTTGCTTAATATCTTAATATGGAAACTAAAACGCAGCATCCCATTTTATTCTAATTATAAAATTATTTTGTTTTTAATTCTTAACCACTCTGCCACCTTACCATTAAAAATCTTGACCTTTACATTATTTTTATCTTCCTATTTCACACCAAAAATCCACTTGGCTTTGTTTCTCATGGTTTATAAATAATGTACAACTCATTAAAAAGCCAACAACGAACTATACCAAAAGAATGAATATAATGATTACATAAATAAAAAATACAACCAAATGTTAAAATGTATAAAAGGTAAATAAAAGAATCTTTTTGGAAAAGCTATGAAATAGAAACCTCTCTAAACCCTTGACCCACAAAGTAATAAGCCAAATATCTAAAGTAAAAGATTTTAACCTCAACAGGGAAATAAAACCAAAGAAAATTCGCACACAAACTTTTCAACATGAAAGATGAGAGACTTTAACCAACCCAACAAACATGTGGACTTAATCTCAAAATTGAATATGATTTGTTATCACGCACTTTCTCAAATATCAAAGGTTTGACAATGACACGAATACAATTTGGAAATTAAATCTTTCTCCACAAAACGGGAAAACTTTCACCAAAAACTTGTTTTCAAAAAAAATTTCAAATGCGAAATGATATGCTGCACAGTGGGCGATTTTGGAAAAAACTGAAAATAAATCTGCAGTTTCTATGCGGGCCATCCGATTCTTATAAAATTTCATACGTCATTTGAAGAGGTATTGTTGAGCTTAACTTTTGCAGCTTTGATTTTATATCCCTAAAGAATGCGGAGCCACAAGACCCGAAAATGGGTCGTCTCGAACTTATAAGAAATTAAAATCTATGCTAAGCTGATGTTTTTGATATGATAAAAAATAGTTTTTGCTGGTAGATTTTTCTATCCATGAGGTAAAAAAAGGTCTACCATAATGGGTTTCTGCTTACAATTTAGTAGATATAGACGAAAAAATTAAAACTTGACTTCTATGCGAACCTCTTTACCAGGCCTGAAAAAATTATTCGTATACAATTTTTTGCTGATCTCAATATTTTCTGATTGTAGGGTATGCAATTCAACGAATATAAAGAATTCTCTTAGCTTCTTCCTTTTATTCAAACAATAATATGTCTGTTATAGTTACATGCTTTTTATAATATATAAATTACAGTTAAAAAAACACGCTTTAATAGCAAACGGAACTAAAAATTAGAAAATATTTTTTAATTATGAAGAGTTTGTGCTACAGCAATAGAAATCCAAATACTCAATTATAACTAATAAATTTGGAATAAGACTGAAATAACACTTAAGTTATGTATTAAAAATATAATTCACTTGTAGTAAAAAATTTTAGTAAGTGAATTATTTTGTTAATACATAAAATCAGTTTTATTTCAATCTTATTCCAAATTAATTAGTTATAATTGATTGCTGTAACACAAAATCTTCATACTAAAAAATTAGTTTCTAATTTTTAGTTCCGATTGCTATTAAAGCGTATTTTTCAGCTTTTTTTAACTATAATTTATTTTCTTCATTTTTAGTCTCAATACGATGATATCAAAAGTAATTATAATCAAAAGCCTCGATTTTAGCATATCTTATGTTTAAACTATAATTTATTCAAATACGCGCTGCCATCAAACTTGGTTCACCTACACAGAAAAAACTAAATTTAATTTTCTGTAAAGGAATTCAATGAAATGGTAAATATTTTGTCTATGAACGGACCTACACACAAATTTGGAAATATAGACAAAAATATCTCAACATTTTAAAAAAACTAGTTTTTTTAGTGAGCAAATTGTTTAAATCTATAAAACAATTTGTCGAAAAATATTGGGTGAATTCGCAAATGCAATAAATTTGTGCAGCCGGTCTGCAAACTATTGCAACAGTAATAAAAATACTGCCGTTGTTGCAGCACTCTGTGGCAGCACTGTCAAGTGCTTGTATAAGGACAGTTTTTACGAAAAAATGTACTCCCAAGTGTTTGTTTCCGCGCGCAGAACTAAATCAAACCAAAAGATTTACTGGATTTTCTAAAAAATATCAAACAATATTTTTGTCTGAATTTATAAAAAAATTAATCTAAAAATACTAACAAATATTAAACGAAATAGTTTACTAAAGCAAACAAAAATATTTACTGAATTTTTTGTAATATATCAAACAAAATTTTTGTCTGGCTCATCATCCATTGAGCATTTTTGTTAGTTAGTTTGTTTGTTTATTGTTAGTTAGTTAGTTAGTTTGTTTATTGAGACTCCATTTTTTCATATTACAGAATGAGTCCAACATAAATTTTGTACAAACTTAAAACTATCAAGTAATATTTTAATAACATAACTTCATTTCGAATATGCTTCATGCTTATAAAAATTAAATGAAAATAATTGTATTTTTTAAAGTTACTATATATAGGTAATACAGTGTTTGCTCCCGGCACTTGTCATTGCAAGTAAAGCTTTGTTTACATTGTTGTTGCGGTTTTTTAATACGCAGTTTTTCTTGTTGTTTTTGGTGTTTGCGTCCAAAATAAGAGCCAAACAAAGAATTCATTGATTATGTAAAGAAATTTTACTGAATATAAAATTTATTTTTAGACAAGCTTTTGTTTGAAAATTTTTTTGTATTAATTTTTCTGTGTACCTGCTGTATAGAAGACTCTCTTTGTTACAAGTCACTTTTTTGTGTGGTTTTTACAGAGAAATAAAGACGTTTCACCAAAATATATACAATTAAATGATTTTATAGTGCATTCGAAAACATATATACGTTGTTTACCTGTTACAACATACAAGGAAAAAATTATCACGAAAAAATTTTCAAACAAAAGTTTATCTAAAAATAAATTTAATTTTCAGTAAATGTTCTGTCCATAATCTATGAATTGTTTGTTTGACTTTTATTTAGAACGCAAACACCAAAAACAGCAAGAAAAACTGTGATGTAAAACAACAAAGTGAAATTTCATATATGCCTAATGCATGATGATGATGATGACCCACACAAAAATTTTGATTGATATATTAAAAAATCTACTAAATATTTTATTTTTTACAATTTTGTTTAGTATTTGTTATTATTTTTAAACTAGTTGTTTATAAATTCACACAAAAATATTCTTTAATATTCTTCAGAAAATCTAGTAAATATTTTTGTTTGATTTAGTAAATTGTTTTGTTTGCAATTTGTAAATATTTTTAGACAAATTGTTTTATAGATTTAAACAATTTGTTTACTGAAAACAAGCACTTTTTTTTAATAAAATTTTTGAGATATTTTTGTCTATATTTACAAATTTGCTTGTAGGTCCGTTCCTAGACAAAATATTTACTATTTCATTGAATTGCTTTACAGAAAATGAAAAAAAATATTTATTTATATAACTTCAAGTTTCGTCTGTTTTGTAGTTAGGAGACCATCACACATCACAAAAATTATAGTGGTACTATTTGGTAATTCACTTGTTGCATCATGTATCTATTAATTACTTTGCATTTGGAGTACCCTTTTACCGCACCAGCCCCTCCAGTTGTTTACGTATCTTCGTATCTTGTCTTCAAATTAACTCGTAGCTAATTTGAAGACTCTTACTATCATAGCTTTCCAGATGGCATGTGATTACTAACAACTTTGTATGGCGAGTACCCATTTCATCTCATCAACCTCGTCAGTTTTTTACTTATCTTTGTATTTTGGCTTCAGAGCACCCCGTACCAAATTTAAAGACTATTACTATCATAACTTTTCAGATAGCACGTAGTTACTAATTATTATTTATGGGAGTACCTCATCTCTCGCAACTATTCCGCCAGTTTTTTTAAAGCAAAAGTAGGGAATGCTAAAAATAGTATAAAGATTATAGGGTATTCTATCAGGCTATGTAATTTTGAAATTTAGCTTTATCTTCTGATGTAATATACCGATATTTACATATATATAGAAACTTGAAATCTTCAAAGTTAGTGTATTATTATACAGACTATACCAAGTAATACTGAAATCTAAACAAAATTAAAGGGTATTCTTTCAGTTAATATAATTTTACAAATTAGCTGCATCTTGGAAACCGTAAGAGCCAAACTCTTGAAATTTTCACAGCTAGTGCAGCCTTTTAAAGGCAAGAGGGTCGAATTCTAAAATAACAAACTAGCTGAAAATTAAAGGGTATTCTATCAGGTAGTGCAATTTTGAAATTTAGCTGTATCTTCTCAAAGAAAACTAAAAATATCGTTAAAAAAAGGAAAAAAATCACTCAAATAAAAAAGTCGCAAAAAACAACAACAAAAAACGAAGAAAATCGGCAAAACAAAAAAAATTTCAAAAAGCGATCAAAACCGCAAAAAAAAACAAAAAAAACTCCAAAATGAAAAAGACGCCAAAACCAAAAAAATACGAAAACGGAAAAAAGGCAAAAAAAATAGTAAAAGTTAAAAATATCGCCAAAAAACAAAAAAATTTGCCAAACCTAACAGAATGGCCGAAACAAAAAAAAGTCGCTAAAAAATAAAAAAAAACGCCAAAACCAAAAAATCCCCAAAATTAAAAAAATCGCCAATAACCGAAAAAATCTCAAAAACGAAGAAAGCGCAAAAACTAAAAAATGGCGTAAGAAAGGCAAAAGGAATGTGAATATGTATATGGTATTCGTATGCAACCCTTCGCGTGTGAGTCAAAGTCTTACTTTATTTACTAAATTTATTAGTTTTAACACACTAAATTCCAATAAGTGATAACCGGGGCATGTACGTAATTGTATTGTTTGAACCGGATTTATTTAGTTTTCTTTTGTTTCATTTGAAATGTGATTTAATCGACGGCCTTCTGCCCTATGATTCAAGAAAGTCTCTAGAGACGTTTGGGAGCTACGCAAATGTTTTTAAAATTAACAATTTTGTAATATGTACGAGTGTATATGGATGGTTACATATAAAATAAAAAACAAATGAGTTTTTCTCATCTATTTTAAATTGACTAATCGAAATTTATCGTAAAAACATACTAAATTTTTTTTAGCGAAAAGTACATTAACTGCGTTTTAAAAAAATTTTAATATCGAAAAAAGTTTGTTCCAGATTTTACACTGAAAACAATAACTAAATATGAAAATATGTTTTTGTTTTCAATATAAATTCTTGTACGACTATTTTTTATTTCATGATAACAGACAATTAATCAGTGGCGTAGAAAGAGTTCTTCCAGGGGTGCATTGACCACTCTATAATTGCTGTTACCACTCTAAAGTTTTTAAAATTTCACATTTTATCTATAATCTAAACCAAAAATTCGGGTTTTGCTCCCAAGAACATACCTGTGGACTTTTGACAACAGCACTTAAGTCTACTTGCGAGAATTGCTCAGATTTATTAATCCGTGCTTGAATTTGCAACTTTTTTTGTAACAAGCCGGACCCCTACTACTAAAGATAATTCCAGTACGGTGATTTCAATGGTGTTAGCCATTTATCGAAGTTAGTTCTCGAATTCGTGTTATTCCCGACTTAAAATTAATATGCTAATATGCCATAAAAAAAAATGTTCGTACTTTAGCAAAAATTTTCGAATTTAAAAAGGTTTAATAAGCACAAGATAGCGTGACACTGTTTTTTTTCGTTAAAAAAATTTACTTTTTTCGTAAAAATGTTAGTAAAATGTAATTTTTAAAAATGTTGAGTTTTAATCATCTAAATTCTCATAAATTTAAATAAAACAAATTGTTACTGCAATTTTTACTCGCTCAAATTTGTTTTTTGCAAAAAAGAAAATTTATTTTTTATATTTTTATTTTAATCTGAAAATCTTGCCAAAAATATAAATCGTTTTTATAGTAATCTAATATGAACATTTTAAGTCTTGACTGAAAACGAGAGCTAACTTTGAAAAACGGCAAACACCACTGAATTCAGCATTCTCGAATTATTTTCACTAACAAGGTTCCCAACTTTGTACATTTTGCGGCTAGCACAGTGTTATCATTAAATGCAGATTTTTTTACTAATTCCCATATTCCCATATAGTTGCAAAAATATTACTATTTTTTAAGATTTATCTCGTAATGATTTTTTTTTAATCCATAGTTATTTAATTAGTTTGGCTTGTTTGTTTGTTTGTTGAAGATACTCGTATAAAGAAAAATTTGGATGAATGGAAGCTTGAAATTCAATGTTTCGAGACCATCCGGTTTTCTCATTAGAGACTTAGACCCCATGGTAGACATAGCCTCCGCGGCAGCTACAAGCAATTAGTTTGAAAATCCTTTAACTTTAATTAATTCCGGCTGAGAAGGTCATCTAGTGAGGCTTTTTCCCATCCCTCAGCTTTTTATTAATGTTTAGGAGCTTCACTAACTTCTTTGTTTCGTTCAACCTTAAGCTTTTGAATTCTACATTCGCCAGCTTTTTTTTAAGAGAAGTGTTACCTTCTTCGGGAAAGGGCTAGTGTACAGCATTGCCGTTTTGGTTACTTTTAACCAAAATTGGTTACTTTTTTCCAATGTGTACTTGTGTATTTTTTCCATTTTGGTTACTTTTTTCCACACAAAAATAACCATTTTTATTTAGTTGTTTAAATTTGCGCATATTTTTGTTACGTTGTAAAGACAACACTGGTGAATAATCAACATTGCGTTACACAAAGAGAAATGCCTGTCTCATGGCGTAATAAGTATACAGCTAGCCTCATAACGGCAACAAATACAACAATACAACAAAAAACTAGATAATGCTTGTCAAAAAAATATACGTGCTGAACGTGGCTTATCCACAAAACTACCAGAGTAAAAATAATCGGCTGACGTTATGCTGCCAGCTGTATACTTATTAAACCATGGCCTGTCTCCAAAGAAAAAGGCTATGACGATTTGAACGAAAATGTTTTGGTGATTTGGTTAGTTTTATTTTTAATGTCATTCCACACAGTACGGCTGCTTCTAAAATGATATTTTCGCAGCTAAGTTTAGTCAAAACTAAATGCTAGAATAAGCTTGATTTTAAAACCATCAGCTCTATAATGCAATTTAAAGAATTGTGCATAAATCAAAACAATTCCCATAAGGTTTGGTCTGCCAAAGATATGTTTTAATTAGGGATGTAACGATACGCCATTTTGCCGATCCGATACCGATACCGATACTTAAAAATAAATATCGCCGATACCGATTCCGATACCGATACGAATATTGAAATTGAGTTCAAGTTTAGATTAACAAAACTCAAGTGCAATTTTTTTATTATACAAAATTACAGTGTATGAGATTATTAATATATAAAATTGATATTAACCCAGTATAAAAAACTGGAAGTATTTTTTAAGGAGCTACATTTTCTTTGCTTCCAAAAAATCTATATTAAAAATATGCATATAACACAGTCCAACAGTCCAAAAAACACACGGACTTGACAGTATAGATTCGTTTGTACTACCACGGGGTAGTAAAACCCTATACTTAGCTTGGCGAATTTGGTGACCAATTTCGTTTTATGGACCTCCACAGTTTTGGAAAATCAGTGGGCCCTCAAAAGGTGTCATCAACTTTTGGCCAACAGAAAATTCAAACTTGGTGATACCGCTTAACTATATAATGGGTGATTTTATAAGAACTATCGGAAAGTAAACAAAAAAAAAACACATAAAATTCAGAAAAATGCATGAAATATTTATTTGGATCGATAGTTGGGTCGATATAATTTAATGTTTGAAGATTATTTCATGCAAATGTTGGCCGCGGCTGCGCCTCAAATGGTCCATCCGCTTAGTCCAATTTTGGCATACTCTTTCCAACATTTCGGCCGGTATCTCACGAATAATGTTGGCAATGTTGGCTTCCAGTGCGTCAATCGAAGCGGGCTTGTCGCTATAGACATTAGCCTTAACATAGCCCCACAAAAAATAGTCTAGAGGCGTTAAATCGCACGATCTGGGCGGCCAATTGACTGGTCCCAAGCGTGAAATAAACTGTTCACCGAACTCGCCTCTCAATTGGTCCATTGTTTCGCGTGCTGTGTGGCATGTGGCACCGTCTTGTTGAAACCACATGTCATGCAAGTCAAGCTCTTCCATTTTGGGCAGAAAAAAGTTTGTTATCATCGCACGGTAGCGCTCACCATTCACAGTAACGTTGTGATTCGCATCATCTTTGAAGAAATACGGCCCAATGATGCCGCCAGCCCATAATCCGCACCAAACGGTTGTTTTTTGTGGATGCATTGGTAGCTCTTGCAATGCTTCTGGCTGCTCTTCACTCCAAATACGGCAGTTTTGCTTGTTCACGTATCCATTCAACCAGAAATGAGCCTCGTCGCTGAACACAATTCTTCGATAAAAAAGTGGATCTTCATCTAACTTTTCAAGAGCCCATTTTGGTAATAAAATTCAATAATTTGCAAGCGTTGTTCGTTTGTAAGACGATTCATGATTAAATTATAGACCAAACTGAAGATGTTTGACAGTGACACAAGATACAAAACGTGCGTGAGCTGTCAAAACTAGTGTTGCCAAAAAGATAATAGCAAAAAAATCACTCGTTATATTCATACATGTTTGTAAAACACAGTCTAAGAGTTCGCTAAGCAGATTTTATTACCATTTTATGCCAAAAAAAATTTTTTCCTGCATTTTTTTTAAATTAAGGAAAACATTTTTTTTCACTTTTTCCAGAATAACTTACAGGCACTCGTAATTTCTTATTAACAATATTTGGCAAATTTGTAGCTACGGTAAAGCTGAACAACTTTTGCGAAAATGTCAATAGAATCTGAATGTATCTGGGCACCCTAAACAGCCCAGAAAAACTAATTTCTACCTTAAAAGTTTTCGTTTTTTACGAATTAGGCTATATTTTTATTGCATTTTTTTGCTTTCTTTTTTATTGTTCCACTTCTTATGTTGCTGATTTTAGTATTTACTATTTTTTATTGTTTGTTGTTGTTTTGCCAAACAATGGCAATGAAAAATTTGGAGTCCCTATAAGTTATACTGAAAAAAGTGAACAAAATAATTTTAAAAAATTTTTTTTCAAAAAAAGTACATGAACATATTATTTTTCTGGGCACAAAATGTTAGCGAAACACAACAGAGAAGTTTTCAAAAATATATATATATATATATATATATATATATATATATATATATATATATATATATATATATATATATATATATATATATATATATATATATATATATATATATATATATATATATATATATATATATATATATATATATATATATATATATATATATATATATATATATATATATATATATATATATATATATATATATATATATATATATATATATATATATATATATATATATATATTTTTAGCATAAAAAATAGTGAAAAACTTCAATTTTTAAGGTAAAAAGTGGCCTGTGTGAGCTATTAGAGTGCCTAGATACGTGCAGATTGTATTGATATGTTCACAAAAGTTGTTCAGCTCTACCGTAACTATAAGTTTGCCAAATATTGTTAGTTAAAAATGACAAGTCCCTGTAAGTTATTCTGAAAAAAGTGAAAAAAAAAATTTTTTTTCCTTAATTTTGCCAACAAAAAGTTCACGAAAAAAATGTTTTGGCATGAAATGTTAAAAAAATCTGTTAAACAGGCTCTTAGCTACATTATTGCCATATATAGTTAAGCGGTATTATAAAGTTTGAATTAGCTGTTGGCCAAATACTGATGACACCATTTTTTGAGGCCCCACTGATTTTCAGAAACTTTGGAGGTCCATAAAAAAAATTGCCCACCAAATTCGCCAAACTGAGTAAAGGGTTTTACTACCCCATTGTAGGACAATCGAGCCTGTACTGTCCAGTTCTTGTGTTTTTCCATAGTGTTTTTTCTATTTGTCGCATAGTGTAATTAGTAGAAAAGCAAGAACAAATTTTTAAGGTGTCTTAAGTAAAAAGGATCCTTTATAATTTTAAAAAATACTCGCCACACTCGCATAAAAAAATTATGAAAATGGGTAACTTTTTATCCTTTTTTCTTGAGGAAAAATCATTATAAAACACCGAAAAAGAAATTTGTCCGAGCATCGCTTCCAATTCGGTGATTGGTAATCGAAAAACAGAACTAATTAGAAATGATCCAAATTTGCAATACTTCCGGATCGCAAATTCTATATTTTCATGACTTCTTTGGAGTGTCTTTTTTTGCTGGAATAAGATTTAAAAAACAACGAATTGAATTTGAATTCATGGTAAAATTAACAAAAAATAAATAATTTTTTTACAAAATAATAGTATAAAATATTATTAATTTTTAAAATTGATATTATAAGATTTAAAAAAAATAACGAAATGAGTTTAGTTCATGATAAAATTAACAAAAAATAAATAATTTGTCAGAAAAAAACTCTGAAAAAATTTTTTAAAGTATCGTCGTATCGACAGTAAAATATCGCCGATACCGATGTATCGGAAAATCTGAAATATCGCCGATATATCGGTATCGGTATCGGTATTCGTTACATCCCTAGTTTTAATATTAAAAAAGTTTAATACTTTATCTATCCAGTCATAGGTTGTGTAACGAATATAATTAAATTACATTTTAATTTTATGACTAAGACCTCTTTTGTTTTGTTATTGCTCTAGTAACACTCCAATGAAAATGTTTCGGAAATCAAAATAGATAATTCTTATGTATTTTCATCTGCTGAATTTAGAAATTATCATAAAATTTTTCGATAAGCCTTAGTTTTAAATTGTCATAGAATAAAGAAAAATTTTAATTGTTTTCTTTATTCTATAACAATTTGTCGTAGTCGCAAATTCGACTTGGACATACATAGTCCGGGTGATAGTGACTAATATTTTCATAAATTACAGCATTTTTTGTATTCTTCCCATCATATTTACTTCCGGACGGGTCCTCAAAATCATAAAACAATTTATGGTTTATAAAAAAAACATCTTTCGTTTGACTGTAGTTTTGCTCATGCGAGTTTCAGGATACTGCACTCAAAATATTCCGTACTTAAAATTAACTGAAATTGCAATATAAAATATATTAAAACTCAATTAAAAACCGGTCGAATTATTTTTCATTTAAGTTTAACAAAAAGTTTATTCAACTTTAAATGTTAAAAAGTTAACAGACTTAAAACCATAACCTTATTTGTTTGTACCAATTTCACTGTCAAAAGAACTAATAGCAGCTTCCGTAAAAACAAAATAGGTTTCCTTGTTTCTGCTATTTTCACTGCTAAATAATCAACCACAATTTCCGTAAAAATAATTGATTTTTGCTTTATTTTTAAATGTTAAGAGAGCCTGGCTTACTATTTCGTATCTTTAATTATTATTTTATTAAATTTATATTTTTACTCACTGTTTGTTATGTTAACTTCTACTGAGAATCGAACAAAGCTCGTTCAGGTTTGAAATCCAGCGTATCAACCATCTGGCCAAAGCATAGTATATAAATTAGCTGCAGTAAGACAACATAAACGTACTCAATCTTATGCATTTAACATTACAAATTAAAAAAACCTCTCGATTAATAGTCTAACGTACTAACCACTAGTTCTATAATTTCAATTGCAATTTCCGTTAATTTTACGTACAGGATATTTTGAGTATTTGTGTGTGTGTGCTATTTCTATGCATGTACTTATTTGGTACTTATAACATAAAAAACGGACTATATTGAAAGCAACAGAAAATCCGTATAATGTGTATTTAGTTTTTTTATTGAATGTTATAATCAGTTAAAAATAAGATTGCCTAGAATTTTATGTTTACTCTTTTAAAAATGATTGCACGGAATACTTCTTGAACAAAATACATTCCGTTACTGTCATAATATTGTGAGTGTGGTATTGCCATGATTGGAAATTGTGTTATTATTTTAGTCCTTAAAATTTTTATAATGTCAACAAAATTACCATTTTAACAGGTGACATGAAATAGATATTCCAATGAACAGTTTTTTGGATGAAAATTGGACATCCATTGAGAGGATCCAGAAATGTTTAGGAAACAACTTAAAGTTTCAAACAATTTTTTACCTGCTTAAGTCGTACAAAAATAGAGTTCTTTTTACAGTTTTTTTGTTTCTTTACAATACTATTTTTGTACTATTTCAGTATGGAAAAATTTTGTTGAATGTATAATTTGTTTTCTTAATATTTCAGGACCCTCAACGGATTTCCAATTTCCATTGAAAAAAGAACACTTCATTAACATTAAAAAATATAATTTCTTTGAAATGTTAAGGATTAAGTAAGAACACACAATTTCCAATATTCTGGCAATACCAGTAAGTATCCTGAAAGTCACAACAGTGAAATTACACTCAAGAGCAAAATATTTTGTGTAGATTAATAATTCATAAATTGTTTCATAATAAATGGATTTTTAATTACACAGCAAAAACTAATTTTTCACTTCAAATACCAAATTCCCTGAATCAAATGTAAATTTGCTCAATTTAGGTCCTATAAAGAAATTTGTAACTTCAAATGCTAAAGTTTGTAATAATTTGTTTGAAAAAAATTTCTGATATTTTCAATAAACAAATTGTTTCAATTAAAAAATTTTTTAGAGAAATATAAAATATAAATCAAAGAATTTCATCATTTTATCAGGTTGCTAATATTGGCGGTAGGTAAATGAAATGAAATAATTAGTCAAACAAAATTATTTATCAAACTAAATAGAGACAATAATAAAGATTTAAAATCAGTTTCAAAAACATGTTTGTTTAAAAAAAAGCTACCATAATATTTTCTGTGTATAAATAATTAATAATTTTTAATAATAATTTTTTATTATTAAAAATCCAATTATTCTAGGCTTGTTTTATTTATTTATTTTTAACCACCCATCAAAAAAATGGATGTTGTAAGTTTGTAGTGTGTGTCTGTGGATCTGTACACGCCATCGTACAGCTTAAATGGCTGAACCGAATTTTATTTAGTTTAGTTTAGTTTATTTTTTTTTTTTTTTTTTTTGTGATAAGTGACTTGATCGAGAGTGTTGTTAGATATGTTTGAAGAAAATTGGTCCAGCCGTTTAGAAGTCATCTGCTCTTTTCTAGCTGTATCCTCTTGAATCTGTGTGTCTGTGGCACTATAGCAGCCAACTGGTAGACCGATTTTAATTAGTTTTTTTTTCGTTAGAAATGTGACTTGATCTAAAATCTTCTAACCCATGTTTGAAGAAAATCGGTACAGCCATTTGGCAGTTATCATTGATTTTCTTCGGCGGTTTTAAAAATTTTTAATTTAATGTTATTAAGAATGTTTGTTTAAAAAATTAGCTGCTTAACTTCTCATAATAAAAAATGGGGAAATAGGGATTGCAAGCCGATTTTTAAACATCGAGTTTTTATCAGATCTCGACGTTTTGAGGCCAAAGCTGTGTCCGTATGGATATACGTACGTATCGCTGAAAAAACTAGTTTTACAGAAAACAAGTTTAAAGTTTTTAATCTACACACCACTTAATAAAAAAAATTAGTTTTTATTATTCTCTCATGAGTTGAGTATACAAGATATTTGGATGAAATTTTTACACAAATGAAGCACGATGTGGAGATTAATTATGCATTATTAACTCAAAAATCAAGTTTCGTTATGAGCGTTATGTACGTTTCCGCGTGTAAGTATGTAGCCTACTCACAACTTTTGAACGGCTCAACCAACTGTAAAAATATTTCGCCATTTCGAGAATTTTCGAAAATAAAAATCACGAAAATAATAAAATTAATACATATTTATCTCATTACCTGAAAATAATTACAATATGCTATTATTTTTTAATAAAATGAGTAGATAAAAACTTTTTAAGTTAAAATGTTTGTACATGAAAATAAGTTTTTGGCGCTTAAACTTATAATTCAACAATAGCTGAGTCAGTAAAGTACTTATCTTCAAATCTAAAAGTTCGTACAAAAAAATTTTATTTTATTTTGTTTATTTGATTACTTATTTTTAAGCTTTAAGTAAGTCAAACTATAACTAGTAATTGCTCTGACAATGTAACTATATTTGTAAGGGCTACCCCATATTAATTGAGCGTCTCAAACAAAAGTAAATAGTTATCGAGTCAAATTGTAAGTACTTACGACTTAAATCCTAATAAATTTTTTTGGCCACCAGTAATCAAAGTTTTTGCTGAGATTGATTTAATTCATGCTAAAGTGAAATCATCAGATTTTTGCCGAAAATTTCGAATGTTTATACTGTACAACAAAATCAATTTGCTAAAGAATGTGGACTGTTCATATAAAATGGCAGAAGCAAACATTTACACACTCCATTATTCGTAAAAAAGCCAGTGGTTTGTGGGTGATGTTGGCTAAGTGGTTAGCGCATTGGATTACAAACTCTGAGGTCTTGAGTTCAATACTAGTTTCAGGCAAACCAGCAACATAATGAATTTTTTCAGATGTGCATTGGTGTGTTATTGTGTTGGTTGTTGTTGGACTATTAAAGTGATGATGGCATAGCACTGATCAATTTGGAGGTGCCGGCAGCGATTAATACTAACATATCCTAATGAAAAAAGGACAAAAATAAAAAGAGATATATGTGTATTCGTACGGAACCCTTCGTGTGCAAGTTAAAGTCTCATTTTACTGAATTTATTTTACTTCACCGGCGGTTTGCTAGCCGGTGAAGTAAAATAAATTCAGTAAAATGAGACTTTAACTTGCACACGAAGGGTTCCGTACGAATACACATATATCTCTTTTTATTTTTGTCCTTTTTTCATTACAGAAGTTTTTTCGTTTTGCTTTTTTTGTTTAATGTTACTTGTTTTATTTTTTAATGTTTTTTCGTTGCTATGGCGATTTTTTTATTTTGAGTTACGAATTTTTAGTCGGACTGTATGGTTTTTATCCAAAGTTATTTAATTAGTTTGGCTTAAGTTCATTTTTAATTTAATCTTTCCATCAAATTATTTTTTATTTAAGAAAGAAATTTTAAAGCATGTAAATATTGAACATTCAAAGAAAAATTTGGATGTACGGAAGGTTGAACAGACGGCGGCTGTTTCGAGACTACCAAGTCGACTCATCAGAGCACTTTAAGGCCCGTTCACATGATGACAGTAACTGTCGTGATAGCACTCCTATGGCAGTTCATTTCTATGAGAAATTGTGATATTTACGGCCCTTTTCACAATGTGCGATTAAGAGTTAACATGGACTTTAACGGCAAGTTTTGTATGTCGAACTTGCCGTTAAAGTCGTCGTTAGCTTTTAATCACACATTGTGAAAAGGGCCGTTATTGTTACTGTCGCACTAGCAGGCCCAATTTGATATTGAGACTTTGCTGTCGTGAGAGTAACTGTCGCGATTACTGTTATAGTATGAATGGGGCTTTACCTACACTCCCAGTGACAGTAGCAACAACACTGTAGCGAAAATCCTACAAATTTTAGTATGTATTAGCACTCTGGACTTGTTTTATTTTCTTTATATACCAAGTTTTTAGGTTCTTTACAGTTTACACGATTTTTAAACCATATTAGACTTTGTTATCATGCAGATATTACCAAGGTTTTGCGAATTTTCGCCACTTTCGCTATTTTTTCCGATTTATTTGCATTCCTTACCGTTTTAGTGATTTTCAATCAAAATTATGGCTTGTTTAACATTTTGCAATTTTTCTCGGATTCTCGCTTTTTTCGCGATATGTGAAATTTTTCCAAAGTTTCTGGTTTCCTTCCATTTTGGGCCTTTTAAGCAATTCTAACATTATAATCTTCATATAGCAAGGTTTTACGAAATTTCGTAATTATCGCGATCTTGCGCGAGGTCTTGACAAGTTTTAATCATAAAACTTTGCCGCACATTGTGCCCGTTTATTAAATATTCCAAACAAAATTTATACCCACCCTTTGGGTAAATACCAGGGTATTTACACATTTTTATCCATTTTATTATGTATTTACCAATTGGGTATTTACCCTTTTCCCAACCATCATAATGGTTCCTGACTTTTTTGTCAATTATTTAGCAATTGCTTCCATTGTGCATTATTATTTTCGTAAAGAGCACTCATTCTTTGCTATATAATTAATGAATAACAAATATTTGTAATTCATGCAAAGTTCACAATAAATGAAACACAAAGATTATCTTTCAGCAAATTCCGGCATATTTAGTTTTAACAACTGAAAGCCGCAAAACTAGTAAAAACAATAGCCTAATTCACAATCTTGTGCATATGGTCTTGCATCGTAGCATTGGCAAATTGGTATAGTATATTGATACTCACCACTACACAATTGTTAGTGGTGAGTATCAAGATACTATACCATTTTGCAAATGCAACGATGCAAGACGATTTGCACAAGATTGTGAATTGGGCTAATATGTAAGTAGGTCAAGTGCATTATGTTGTTGCTCTTCAGCATTTAAGGTCTTTATGTTGTTATGTGTTGGCAAAAATAAAACTTTTGCAATTACAAGCAAATTGCTGCTGTTGTTTGAGCTCATGATAGGAATGAAACACAATTAAACTTGAAAAATTAATTGAAGGTTCAAATTGAGTTCAAAGTTATAATAATCTCAAATCATAAGCTATGACCTTTCAACTAGAGGGCTGTACAAAACGTGTTGAAGTCGTGCACGACTTAAAACTAGTATAAATATACTACAAAACAGTTATGGGAACACTTTTTTATTGAACTTTTAAGCATGGTACTGTGTTCATTATTTCGTGCGAACTGCTGTCAAAAGTTCATATAAAAAAATTGTCACGAATTTTCTCATGAAAAATTGTTGCAGAAGTAGTACTCTGTTTATTTTGTGAAAAACATATGAAATCTATCTACAACATTTTGAGCATTCATGCGAAATAATATAAGCACAAGTGATGTTACAAATATCAAATTTTAATATTCGCGAATACGAATACGAATATCTAAAACAATATTCGCCGAATTCGAATACGAATATTCAATCTAAATAGTTAGTACCAGTTAATGATTCAAATTTAATTGAAAAAAATCTACCCTTTGTGTCAATAACAATAAATTGAGAAAAACTGTCACAATACTATAGGTATTTAACATTATTATGATATTCCGATGACGGAATTTGAAATTATTAACTCAGCGCCTGAATGCCACTTTTTAAATTTTTGGTGGCAAGTAAATAAGGTAAAATACGAGCTTCTTTTACCTATATCCAGGCAATATTTAGTGACACCAGCGGCGAGTATTCTGAGCGAGCGAATGTTTAGTGGTGTGGAGCTTATTTACACACCGCGCAATAGGCTTTATTTTTGAAGTTCAACATTCCTCTACTGAACTTTGAGTATTACCTTAACATGATTTACTTTAATAAATTAATTTAACAGGACTTTAAGAGTACTTGTTAAATACCATGTCGTTTCTTTTTTCTTTATTAAAAGAATATTACTAATTTGCGTTTTAGACAAGGTTTTTTTTGTAAAAATTAATATTTTTGTTTAGTTTTCAGTATTTTTATGTATTATTTTTGGAACGTATTCACAAAATATTCGTGAAATATTCGCTTGAATTTGGCGAATAACGAATACGAACATCATGAAAGCGGCGAATATTCGGCGATTCGAATACGAATACGAATATTCGTAACATCAATATTAATAAGCACCACTTTTTTCGTGTGGAATTTACAACAAACACATTGGTTTTTTTAAGCGTACACAATTGCAGCATACTTTCAAGGGCTATCATAATTGATTACTTGTCATATTTTTCGTATGAAAAACTAATGTTGATCAACATTTTTCGCAAATTTGAACAGAGTACTTAGCTTTAAGCATGGTACTGTGTTCATCATTTCGTGCGAACTGCTGTCAAAAGTTCATATAAAAAATTGTCACGAATTTCTCCTGAAAAATTGTTGCAGAAGTTTTATTTTGTGAAAAACATATGAAATGTATCTACAACATTTTGAGTCTTCATGGGAAATAATGTAAGCACCACTTTTTTCGTGTGGAATTTACAACAAACACATAGGGGTTTTTTTAACGTACACAATTGCAGCATACTTTCAAGGGCTATTATAAATGGTTATTTGTCATATTTTTCGTATGAAAAAACTAATGTTGATCAACATTTTTCGCAAATTTGAACAGGTTGCGAATAAAGTTTCCGTGTGTTAGACAAGTTAAAGAAACTATTTCCCTACTATGCTTTCTATTACATGTTGCTTGCAACTGTAATGTTGAAATAAACGCAATATATACATATTATAAAGTGCAATTGGAGTCACTTTTTGAACTTGTAAAATATATAGAAATCTTCTTCGCTCTCTAAAAGGTCAAACTATAAGGAACTGTTCACATATTATAATAAGCAGGACAAGTTTAAATATGCACAAAAGTTCTCAAAATATGCATGCAAGAATTCCCCAAAAAAAACTTTAAAATATGCACAAAAATATGCACCCGAAAATAAACACAGACTAATTAATTATTTTTAATTAGATAAAGTTGAACAAATGTTTATTACAGAGTATAATCATAAGTCTTTTCAAGTTTTGAAATTGAGAGGTTCTTCGATTGTCCCACAAAACCGTAGAATATATTGAACATATATATATGTATATATATTTTCAATTATCATTGAAAATATATATTTTCAACATATATGCGTATACGTTCAACATCAGTCGATATTACTGGCGCATACATAAATACTATTAATTCACATAGTGATAGTGTGAAAATATATTTTCAATAAATATTTTATTCTTAACTAGATGTGCCTGCTCGCTTCCCGCGCTTAAAGTTCACTTTATGACTATAAGGTGTCTGTAAAATATAATAATATAAAGTTCTTACATATTATTTTAAATCTCCCATTATACAAAATATACAGTTCCACCTACATTAGAAAAAACAAAAACATCTTTCTAATTTCCAGTAATATTTATACATATTAGTAAAATTTAGTATTTTCGCTTTTTTCTATTTTAACTGGGAAATGAGATATTTTATCAGCCCTCCAAAGGACCTTTATAACAAATATCATGAAAATCCGTTCAGTGATTTTTGCGTGATGCGTGTTCGGACAGACAGACAGACAGACAGACAGGCAAAAATTAAAAAAGTAGCTTTTTGTGTTCTACATCGATTACTGCTTACGCCACCATACAAATTTTCAAAAATATTTCATGTACAGACATTCCCCTTCTACAGATTTATTATATGTATGTATATAGATGTTATGAACTTTTTTACGTCTTCTATGACGGATAAACTTTCAAGTAAAGGAAGTCCTTTGGTCTTAATGTATGCTAAATTTGTTTTACCGATGCCTTCTTAAATAAAGCCAATCAATTTATTTTTTTACTTTCAAAAGATTCCGTACTTAAAATTAACTGAAATTGCAATATAAAATAAATTAAAACTCAATTAAAAACCGGTCTACTTATTTTTCATTTAAGTTTAACAAAAAAGTTTATTCAACTTTAAATGTTAAAATGTTAACAGACTTAAAACCATTAAAAATTAATAATTCCTTATTTGTTCGGATCAATTTCACTGTCAAATGAACTCATAACAACTTCCGTAAATATAAAAGAGGTTTCCTTATTTCTGCTATTTGCACTGCTAAATAACACTAGGCAACAGCCATTTTGTTATTTGGTTCTAGCATACTTTTTCTCATGGATTTGGACCTACTGAACACGAAAATGAATTTTAAAAATTTTTCTGTCGATTGGTTTGCGAGATACAAATTTTTTAATTTTTTTTTTTTAATTTTTGGAGGTACACTTACTATTTTGAGCATATCTTTAGTCTTCTTTGACCTATTTTATCCTACTACTACTCAAATTAAAGACAATTGAGCCGTCTACAACTTATTCTCAGAAAATTTTCAAATCGGGTTAGTAGTTTTGATGTTGGCGGCTTAAAAAGGTTAAAAAACTGGGTTTTTTTACTAAAAATGTGGCTGAAAAATTCATGTAAAAATTCATATAAAATATAAAACGCGATGTTAACAGCGATTTTAATTTTTTTACGTATAGCTGACATCAAAACTACTAACCCGATTTGAAAATTTTCTGAGAATAAGTTGTAGACGGCTCAATTGTCTTTAATTTGAGTAGTAGTAGGATAAAATAGGTCAAAGAAGACTAAAGATATGCTCAAAATAGTAAGTGTACCTCCAAAAATTAAAAAAAAAAAATTAAAAAATTTGTATCTCGCAAACCAATCGACAGAAAAATTTTTAAAATTCATTTTCGTGTTCAGTAGGTCCAAATCCATGAGAAAAAGTATGCTAGAAACAAATAACAGACAAAAGTTTGTTATTTGTGACCTAGTGTAATCAACCCCAAGTTCCGTAAAAATACTAGATTTCTGCTTTATTTTTAAATTTTAAGAGGCTTATTATTTCGTATCTTTAATCTAACATACTAACCACAACACCATTAATTTAGATGTGTATTTATATAAATTCAATTGCAATTTCCGTTAATTTTACGTACAGAACAATTTTAGCTATTTTTAAGCAATTTTAAAGCTTGTTTGCAATTTTGCAGTTGGTCGCGAATTTTCGCTATTTTCGCGATAAAAGTGATTTTAGCCAGTTTCTGGGCTTATTACAGATTTACCGACTTTTAATCACTATCACACTTTTTTATGTTTATAATGCTAACAAATTTTTTCCGAATTTTCATCATTTTCAGTTTTAGAGCTTTTAAATAAATTTTACGGCTTGTTTGTTATTTTGCAACTTTTCGCGTATTTTCACGGTAAAAGTGATGTTTTGCGATTTTTTGCTGTTCGTGAACTTATGAGTTAGGCAATTGCAAATTATAGTATAAATGTATGTAAGTAAAATTCCAAAAATAACTTTTATTTCTGCTCGAAAAATAGTATTCAGAAAATAATTATTATTTCTGGTCAAAAAAATTAAAGTCAAATATTTAAAAAGCACGCATTTTTATGAAAATCTAGTTCATTAGGATAAAAATAGTATACTTTACTTCAAAAATAATTATTATTTTATATCCCTGTTTTAAGCAATTCAAACGTGTCTAACTAGAAGGGTTGCATTATTTTTGTAATGTTTTTTATATACATGTAGAGGTTGACGCTTATTGTAATACAGCATAATTCGGACCTTATCTTCCCAGGAAGAATTTTCAGTAGAGTCAATTATAGCTGCTTGTGTAAATTTTGTGTCGCTTTTGACATTAAGGTTGATATCACTGCTCAGACATGTTCCCCTACTTTACAAGGGGAACTATCCCTATATTCCCCTCCGAAATGGCTTAAAAAGAGATTTTCCCAACAGTTACCTTCTTCTTTCACTATATTGCTAACCTTTGAAGCTCATTTACACAAACCCCTGGTTTTACATTTATAATATTCTAACATCATATCTCGGCAACATTTTCGAATTTCGCGATAAAACGCCATTTTTCCTAGTTTTAGGACATTTAGGTTGCTCAATTTCGGGATCCGGAGCATAAGAAATATATTGTATATCAATAAAAAATCCTTTGATCCTCAACTCGAATTTTAATTCCTGAACTAAAGGGGACAAATCCCTTTAAATGTAAACGCTGCTCTGAACAACAAAGCAAAATTTCATGAAATATTTCATAGTGTTAATTCAGTCTTACAATCAAATTTTTGAATTGCTGGGAGCGCTGTATTGCCATTGTTATTTCAAGTGACACGGCATCACTTATTTTGATTGCCCAAGGTTTTTGTTAAATTGTTTTACTTATAAAAATATTGTCCTCTTTTTAGGGCCAAATGTGCTCGGTTTTTTTGGTTGACGTCCTCTTTTTCTCAAAACGGAAATGGCAACCCTACTTTTTCTAGATGACAACACTTGCTAACAGGTGTTGTTTACTACTGTTTGATAATTGTTTTCTCAAAAATGTGGAAAATATTTGCCTGTGAGTGATCACATTCTGTTCACATTAAACACATTTTTGTTTGGCGGCAAATAATTTTGTTTGTCAATAATCAGCTGTTTTGTTGTTTGCCTCTAATAAATATTTTATGGTCAGACTACGATAAGGAAATATTTGTCATTTTTCGTCAAATGTTTCCCCAATGTGACCGTAATTTAAGAGCTCTTTTCGATGACCTGATGTATAAATATAAACAACATTCGCTTAGGTGAAACATACTTGATGTTATCACTCATATACACAGTACTAATGGTTTCCGACATGCAGTCACTTTTAAACACTTTCTACAATTGTGTTGCTGACTATATTAATTTGGAAAATATTTTAGCACACAGCCGTATTTTTGAAGAAGTACAACATATTAAAAATAACTAGACGTTGAAAATAAATGAGCGACTACTTCAAAATTATTATTTTTTGCACTAATGACTAATATCGCAGTTGAGGAGAGTTTGAAAAAATTTTAAATTCAACTATTTTTAATAACACTTGTGCAGCAACGCTACTGTTTTAACTTTATATGTATGTATTTGCAAATATCCATACGTTTTTGTGCTGCAACCAAGAATAATTTTTCAAAAAGCTGATTCCGTTTTTTACACTTCTTGCAAAAAACGGAAAATTTGTTCATTAACTTTTTGTAAGCTCAATGGAAAAATAAAATAGCATTCATCTCGTAAGACATAAACATTTTACACAAGAAAAATAACGATAAGTATAAGGACTAATTTTGCATTATTATAGTTTTTAAATTCGGATTTTTTGATTAATGACATTGTTTGAATTATTGAGCGATATGTGCAGAGCAGTACAAAAGAAACAAAGAGTTTTAAGAGTTCTTGATTTGGGAAATTGAAAGTGAAAAGGAAATAAGAACGTAAAGCAACGGAATTTCTTACATTTTTAGGGTGTTTTAATCAACATTATTGCACTTTGTAATCCTTAAAATTTTATCAAGTTTTTGCAAATTTTCATAATTTTCGCGTTCTTCCCGAGTGTTTGACTTCCCTTGCAATTTTGGGGCTAGTTTCCAATATTGCAATTTTTCGCGAATTTTCGACATTTTCGCGATATGCTTGATTTACTGCAAGTTTTTGGTATTTTTAGAGCTCGAGTCACTTTTAATATATTTCAAGCCCTGATATCGATGTTTGCATTTATTTACTTTTGATATTGCAAATATGTAATCATAATTTTACGAAGTTTTTTGAACTACTCTTCTACAAGCTGTTATAGCTGGTTCCCATTCTATACCTTATATTTGTTGGCAAATTAATCTAGCAAATGAAATATTCCCAGACGACAATACAACTATTTGGAAAACATATAAAAATCAATCGTATAGTTATAACTAACCTGACCTGACATCCCGCTTTAGGCGGGATTATCCCGCTTTTAAGAGTTCGATCCCGCCTAGAATTTGTATTTCGCTTTATTCTGCTTTTTCAGCCAGTACAACTCATTTTAAGACGTTGTTTGAAATCTCATTACATCAAAATTTTTAATTCAAAGATATTTAGGGCCATATGCATGAGTGATGAAATTGAATGGGATCTTGTTGAGTTTTTCCATATATTTTGAAATGGGTAATAATCACAGAATATAACCATGAGTCTCGGCTACAATCTACAGTGATTTTTAAATTACAATTTTATATTAAAACTAGTTAAAATCCAGTTAAATTTCGTCATTTATGCCAAGTTTTCGTCATGCATGCGGCCGTTAATTATTTAGGATTAAGTTCATTGAACTAAATTTTTCTATTAAATTATATTTATTGAGAAAGGAATTTGCAAAACATAAAATAAGTGAAAAGACAAATTCTTGTCTGTATAGGCGTCGAACTATTGTTTTCGAGATCAATCACTATCTCATCATCAGAGCTCTTGCCATACCTGCTCCCACTGTGATGGTGATGAAGTCAAGTAAAGCACGTAACATTAAAAATGAATGATTGTCCCAAAAATTATATTCAACGATCTTAACCCAGAATAATCAAAAATCGTTGGACTCAAACCCATGCAGTTCGACTAAAAATTCAGAACTTAAACTTTTCTACATTGAGATGAAAAAACAAATTAAGAAAAAGTATTGAAAGCCGAACCCTAAACTAATTTTCTGCCGAAAAAATTTTAACTATACACCGAATTTAAGCAATTTCTCTGCGGAAAATTAGGTGACAAATGATCCAAAAGTACTCGTCCTATGACTTGAGAAAATGAGACTGGTACCAAAAATAAGGAGTAGAGTAGTGAATGGTGAAAAAAGACATATTGTGTAAATGGTCACATATTAACCATTTTCAGTCAATTTAGTTGGTGCTCCGGCTAATATTGTAGTAAACGGCACTGAACAAATTCAATGCAGCTGGATCTAAGGTAGGGTGATCGACTCGGTTTTTCAACCGGTTTTTAAACCGGTTTTTTCCGCAGTACGGTTGCCGGTTTTTTCAAAATGTTGATTTTTCGAATGTCGAATAGTCCGGTTTTTTTTAATTAAAAAACCGGCCCAGTCGAATACTTTTCGATTCGTATATTTTATTAGTTTTTACTACATTAAAACTTGACGAACTTTTACTGTTGATTTTCCTAAGTATTTTTGTTCAAGAGCATTTACTGAAGCATGCAATTAAGGTGAACTAATTTTATAACATGGTATCAGGGGCTAATTAGATTGGCCTTGTGATGTAGAATTTATATCAAGCTTCATATTTTGTATGGAGTTCGACATCCATCATAGACAAAAAATGCTTGTTGCGTGAATGTCAAGAAATAAACAAGAAAAAGAAAAATTTAAATCTGTGCACTACGGTTCCCCCTATATGTGTGGAAAAAAATTTTTTTTTTTGGGTTTTTGATTGTAAATCCTCCTGGAAAGGTCTTTTTAGTAAAAAAAAAACTGTGCTGATCACGTAATGGGAAGGCGTGAAGCATATAAGGGGCACTATAATGCGCAATTAAGAAATTATATGAAATTATAGCGATGGAAATTATACTGTTGTACCAAACAAAAAATTAGAAAAAAGAAGTCAGATCCGAACAAAAACATTAATGGGAAATTAAGCCCAAGTTCCTATGCAAAAGTTTTAGCCGCTAAAGGTACTGAGATCAAAATGAAGAGCAAGTTCTTGATAGGTACATTATAATATCATTTTTAGGCAACCTGCTATTTGGCAATATTTTTTTACATTTCCAATATTGGGAAGAATTATGGGGAAAATGTTTCCAAGTTAGCTTAGAAATTAGAAGGTATCATATTTGTCAAGAACTTATCAGGGTCAAGTTGATCTCAGTACCTTTAACGGCCGAAATTTTTGGATAGGAACTTGGCTTTATTTTCAAAGTTGTGTTTTATGCAGATAGTATTTACATGAACTGTTAACTCTTTTTTTTAAAGCAAATTAAAATCAAAAATTTTGCATTATAATTTTCTCACAAAAAACCGGTCGACCGGTTTTTTCTGAATTTTAAAACCCGTAATCGGTTTTTCTAAAATTTCAAATAGTCGAACTATTCAAAAACCGGTTTCTGGAAAATGTCGAATAATCGATCACCCTAATCTAAGGCCTATCACATAGTATTTATATAATATTAACTGTCTCCCTTCAATGAGACTGCCATGCCACTCAGGAACCTGTTCCGTAACTATATTCAGATATTAACTCCAGCTTAACTGGTATTTATAATATTGAAATATAAGTACCCCTGTGGTCGAGTGGGTAGTGTACTAGCCTGTCATACCGGAGGTTGTCGGTTCGAATCCTGTCCAAGACACCGCTTAAAAATAAAATGCAATTTCTGCTTGGATTTGTAATAATAAAAAAATAGATTAATCGATAATAACAGCTGAATTTTGGAACAATATTTATATATACACCGATTAGCACTCCATAAGATAGTTCAGAGACAAATTACAAGGTGCATACAAAGTATCAATTAACCCCATCTTAGGCCATCCCAATGTAAAAGTGGCTGGTCCGCTTCATAGGAAGTGTTAGAACTCGGACTGGTCCCTACCACCTAGGGAGCGGTCACGTGACTTGTTTTGTGTCAGTTCCATTTACTGTAGGGTTTATAGGGAAGATAACTTTGGACTTTTTCACTTACTCGCTTACAATTTTCATAGTTTTATTGGGTCTAAGCGAGGTTATGTTTAATGTGTTCTTTAACCTTAAAGCAATTTACAAAAACTTTTTTTTCATATTTCAAAAATACATCAATTTATTAGTTGTGTTAGTTCATACTATGCCTGCATTTCGTTGGGTTCTAATGCCAACTCATCAGGAGATTTTTGTTTCATCGTAACGGAGAAATTATAAATGACGATTTAATGAAAATGTCACGTTTTTAAGTTTATATGAACTTGCTAAGTACATATCGTTAGCTGAAATGTAAAATGACGTATTTACTTTTTTAAATTTTATAGGAGAGAAAATTAAATAATATATATATGCACTTCAAGTTCCTGAACTTAAATTTCTATTTTCGTTTTAAATTTGGTTGGTTTTTTTTTATAAAGGTTTGAAAATTTGTACGGACATGCGCCTCGATGTAATATGCAATAATTAAATAACAATGCGATTTAAAATTATTTATTAGTTGCGTGGCTTTGCATTTCAAGTAACGATATGGAGCTATATAGTTGCATATATTTAAAAGAAATCATTAGTATACTCGTATTATCATAAAAATGGTGTGTTTTTAAATCATCCCGGTTTCCAAAAGAAATTTTATAAAATCCCGCTTTTTGCTTGTATTTTTCTTCAGAGTCCCGCTTTTCAATCGTTCTTGTCCCGCTTTTTGGAAAAACCTTCTGGTCACGTTAGTTATTAGAGGGCTGCAAAGTGTACACAAATGTATTCGTAGAATGTACTCGTATGAATTTCGTGTGTGTATAGATGTATGTTCTCATGTATATACTTATGTATACATGCATGTATATGTGTGTACATACATAGCCACGACCGAATATACATATATACAGATATATATACACACATCTATACAAAAAAACATACATGCATACACACACAAACACACATACGAGTACTTCCGACTATATTCGTGCAGCCCTCTATTAGTTATAACGCACTTTTGTATGAAACTTGCTAACAACAAAAATACAATATTGCATAATTAGACGATTACACAACACATACGACGTTAATACGAGCTTCTGAATTGAAAAATTGTTTAGACAGACTATCTCTATGTCTTATAATTTGCATTCTGATTTTCAGTTTTAAATTAGACCTCATACATGTGTGCTTTCTGCGGCCTAATTTAAAACTGAAAAACAGAATGCAAATTATAAGACATAAAGATAACCTGCTTAAATATGTACAAAAACAATAGCTTGATTGATCGGGGGCGGAGCTTACGCACAGGCAAAAGCAAAAATAAAAATAATAGTTGGAAAAATTGGAATACATAATCAAAAGGTGAAATTTCACCTTCTTAATAAAAACGAATAAGATACTCATATTCTATTTCGTCATAAAATTTGGTTAAGTAGCTGATGTTTCGTTAATACTAGTATCCTCAATCAAACGTGGTAAAAGTGAACAAAGGACCCTGATGATGATAGTCGAAATTAGTCGTACTAATCCGTTCTGCTAGTCTGATTAGATTTTCTAATATTCCACTCTTAAAAATAATTTGAATTTATATTAATTCAAATATTGAACTTAAGCCGAATAATAAGAACTTCCGGAAAAATATGAAAATAATAATAATTAAAGTTAGAAAATAATGAGACAATCGTTAACCCATTTGAAACTAGCCTAACCATCATCCTCTCCAATCCACATCAAAACAATTTTTAGTGCTGAAAAGGTTGATGATTTTCAGCGCTTCAAAAAGTTTTTTTTTATAAAAAATGTAGTACCCCAATCCTGGAACAGCACTCATATCAGTGGGTTTGTAAGCGCTAATTTTGCTCCATAATACTAAAAACCTGCTTTTTGAAGCAGTTTTTTTACTGGAATATATCACTCATTTATTAGCACAAAATAAATAGTTTTACAGAAAACGAGTTTAAATTTGTATACATTTTTTTTATTGAAATGGGACCTACCACAGAGTTTGTAAAACTAAAAACTAAAATTATCAGAGGGTTTCATAATCTTATAGAGGGGTTTTATAACCTTTCAAACAGTATCTCGCTGAAGTTTTAAACACTTTTGGAGATATTGAAAACTTTTGAAGTAAACTCAATTCTTATAAAGGGTGTTTTTTATTGAGGTATAGAACTTTAAGTTGGCATCACTTTTTTAACTGGCGGCCATTTTGTCAGCTGTCAAGTGATTAATATTTAGTTTGGTTTGCCATTTCATCATGAACAGGTTGACAAAAGAACAACGCTTGCAAATCGTGCAAATTTATTTCGAAAATAATGGTTCAGTTCGCGAAGTTTACCGCAAGCTCCGTCCATTTTATGGTCGACATAATCGTCCATCAGAGCAATTAATTCGGTTAACCATGGATCGTTTTCGCACTACGTTTACTCTATGTGATAATACGCATCCGCAGAGACGTCGAACAGTGCGCACCGAAGAAACAATTGCCGCTGTAGAGCAAAGTGTTGAAGAGGACCCGAATGAATCGATTCGCCACCGTGCACAGCAATTGGAGCTTTGTCCATCAACTTTATGGAAGATTGAAAATTGGACCTGTAGAATTGGCTTTATTCGAGCCAGCCGCGGCGGCCACATGCCCGAAATCATATTTAAACATTAATGGCATAAAATTATCCTTCCAATAAAGCCAAATTTATGGACATTAAAACGATTTTCTTGTGTTTTATTTCAATTCGAAGTTCTATACCTCTAAAAAAACACCCGTTATATGTATGTATTTCCAGCTAAAAATCTAAAGTTGTATATCCTTTACTTTAATATACTAAAAAATTCCACATAAAGTTTTACACAAATCGAATATAGTGAGGTCCACCCGTTGGTGGATTTGAGGTGATTTAACTCAATAGCTGTGCTTACATAAGTACTTTTTTTTAGTAATTTTTGGCCAAGAAATCGAATAGAATTCACCGTTTTTTTAGATTGGCTCGAGTTTAAAGATATTGGTATTTTATTTTTTGATTAATATCCATTTTATAATTTTTTTTTCTATTTTCGACGTTATTTTGTTCAAATATTAAGCATTTTTTTTAATGAAGTGTTTGCTCCTAAATCATGTTAATTGCAAAACAAATTTTCAATTTTGGCTCTAATAACCATTTCAGATTTTTTGGCTGGGTCTTTTCTGCTTTTTATATGAATATTTTATATACGAATATCGCTAATTTCACATTCGAATATCAATTTGAATATTTTATATATATCAAGCACTAACGATATATTTTATTATTAACTTGATTTTGAGCAAAAATTTTAGTAAAAAATGTAATAACAGTTAGAAAATATAAGAAAAATGGAAAAATTAAAAACAAAAAAATATGGAAAACGACTAGAAGAATTAATAAAATGGAATGTGCATTGCTTTGTTATATTTTGTGTTCTTTTTTCTGTTTTTGTTTTGTTTAACAATGTAACTAATATATGAGAACATAGGAGTTTTATTATAGTTTTCGCCTAATTCAATGGTTCCTGAAATAAAATTATATTTTTCGATTTTTTTAACATGTTTGTGTATTGAGCGTTACGTTCGGCTTCGCTGGTGATCTGGAAATGATTTTTGCGAAAAAAACGCAGCAAAAAAAATGTATTGGCCTTGAATGCATTATACATGTACTCTCTAAACACAAAATATTATAAAAATCGTAGAACCAAATTAAAAGCTATGACCACTTTTTCAATTTCAACTTGGGTTCACATGGAAAAATAAAAAAAATTTATGTGTTAAATAATTCTTTATAGCCATTTATACATAAGCGAAAACCAGGATAATTCTTCTTTCAAATAAGACTTATTTTAATAAAATCGACCAACAACATTAAAATTTATGTAAATTTCAAATAATACATTCTTTTAAAATATAAGAGCCTACATTGAAATAGAAACAAAATTTTTTGAAAAGAAACCCAGAAATTTGTATTCAGAAAATGTTCCTTAGATCGTTTCTACCCTTCAGCTGCTGTTGAATTTTTTCCACGTCCTAAAATTTATAGATAAACTGTATTTAAAAAGTTTTTATACGTAACGCTCAATACATTTTCATAAGAACTCAATTTTTTTTTAGAACACATACTTTATTTTGATTTCAATAAAATTCAGATGTAAAATCTTCGATGTATTTTAACATACCCTCCTTAGGTATTCACTAAAAAATTTCAATAATATTAAAAAAATATGGATAACACTCACTACATTTTTTTTTTTTTGGATACAAACGATGATTGATTAATGAACCGTTTTGCAATATAATACTATTTAACAAAGTTCACAAAAGTTTTAAATATTTAGAAGTACAAACCTACGCTATTATTTTAGTGTATGTTGTTAATGCAATTTCAATAATAAAACTGAGTAATGAAGCGTAATAAGAACTCGTAACGCTCAATACACATGACTGCGTATTCCAAAAAATTTAAAAAAATTATAATTTCTAATATTTTTAAAAAATTTGATGTATGAAATAAGAGAACCATATGCAAATATTCCAAAACCGTTATAAATTTAATCTCATGACAAAATTCATAGTTTCTTAATGTGGAAAATCAACACCATGCAAGCATTTGGTATGAAGAGGGGAAAATAGTAATTCCCAGTAAACCAAAACATTCGAAAATAATATCGCATTCGAATGTTGCGTACACATTCCTCGGACAAAATACTCGAGAACGGCTATCGAAGTCGGAAAGAGAAAGACCTGCTAGAGTTCACTCATCGCTCAGTTTGTGGCAGCAAATCTTTCGATTTCGATGTTTTGCTGACAAATCAATAGCGCACCAATATCGAAGAAATATCGATAGCACAAAAAATGCAGGAATAAGTAATTTTTCAAGATTGTTATTTTTATTTTTTAATTTATCTATTTTAATGTAAATGAAATATTTATTTATTTTATATTTTAACTTACGCTGCAGTCAATCAGATTCGAACACGGTACCTCCAGGCCAACAGATTAGCACACACCAAGCTAACGTGGCAAATTTTTTTATTCAATTATTGCACACTTGAATGTAAATTACACATTCGAGAGATTATCGAAAATAGTTCGATGCTGCGACAATTCGCATTGTATGAAATTTCGCAATTGCGCTTATTATCGTAACATATTTCGATGCTGCGAACATTCACGTTTTATGAAATTTGGCAATTGCGCATACTATCGCAACATTATCGACATAAGCTCGCTTTAGCAATCGTTTGATTTTTTTAGATTCACGAATATTTATCGAACAAATTTATTTCGAAAATTCTTCGTTTTGCGAACCTTCTTTTATTTCGAATCTCAGGTATATTGGGTTTTGTTTTTCGCTTTTAACACATAAATAATGGCAGTCTTACACAAAGAAACTCATGTACATTTATTTACAATCTATTATATCATGCTAAAGAAGCTTTCATTTTAAAATTTACTTTTAACGGACATGAAAAAGCATTTGAAATGAGGAGGACCCATATAAGATCGATCCTAAATGAATAATGGGGTATTCAAAGAAATATATTAAAATACGTACTAATATCTGCAAAAAATCGAGCCAACCTGACGAAACAGTGAATGTCATTCGATTCTTTGTCCCCAAATTATATGAGATCAGCTATCAGAACCTTTGCCAGAATTTTCGACTACTACAGTGTTATTTCTTTGGTGGATTTGTATATTTTCTTGTTGGATATATTAAATATTTCTTATTAATTTTTAAATCGAATTTTTATAAATATTTAATTAGCTTTTAATTGAATATACATATATTAAACATTTTTCGACTAATTTTTTTTAAATGAATCTCTAAACATATTTTGATTCGTTTTTTTAGTTTAATGTGGTTAACCCAGCAAAAACTTGATAATGAATTATCATTACCGAGCAACATACTTTTCAGCCACAAGCTACATACAGTCTGAATAACTTTACAGTAGTTAAATAAGATAACCCCACGATGGTTTCTTTCCCCCTTAAGAAATTAATAAGCAATTCGGATAGGTATTAGGTACTAAGCTTCAGAAAAAATATTAAAAAAATTCCATCACGTCAGAATTCTAACAAAATTAAAAAAATCAATGGTTTCATAGTTATTCGTAAAATAAAATTGAAAAATAATTTTTTTTTAAGAAAATTAAAAAAACATTGTTAAATTATTAAATCAAATAATTTTTCAATTCTATTTTACGAATAACTAAGAAACCATAGATTTTTTGCTTACCATATTAAGATGATTTGAAGCAAATTTTGTTACTTACCCGATGGAGTTTTATTGGTCGCCGTCGGTCATACTGCCTTCGAGTTATTGTAAATTATACTGGTATACCTCGTGAAAAAAATTATGACGTGATGGAAAAAACCAATGATGTAGTTTGTTTTAATTAGGGATGTAACGATACGCCGTTTTGCCGATCCGATACCGATACCGATATTTAAAAATAAATATCGCCGATACCGATTCCGATACCGATACGAATATTGAAATTGAGTTCAAGTTTAGATTAGCAAGACTCAAGTGCAATTTTTTATTATACAAAATTACATTATAAGAGAGAATATTTAAAACTGATAAAACATTGGAAGTAAATTTTAAAGAGCTATATTTTCTTTGCTTCCAACAAATCTATATTAAAAATATGCAGATAATTAGTAGAAAAGCAAGAAGAATTGTTTAATTCCTTTATAATTTAAAAAAATACTCGCCATGCCTTTTAAAAAATCGATTTTTTTTAAAGGACATTTATCAACTAATATTCATCTAAATAACTTAATAGCTTAATTATTAAAAGACTTCTAAGTTTATATTTATTCACTTAAATTTACATGAAAATGCAGTTCTGAGTTTAAATTCGCATAAAAAATCGTGAAAATGGGTACTTTTTTATCCTTTTTCCTTAAGGAAAAATCATTATAGAATACCGAAAAAGAAATTTGTCCTAGCATCGCTTCCAATTCGGTAATTGGTAATCGAAAAACAGAACTTCTTGCAAGGGCAATATGTAAAACTAATTAGAAATTATCCAAATTTGCAATACTTCCAGATCGCGAATTCTACATTTCCATGACTTCTTTGGAGTATCTCTTTTTTGCTGGAATATGATTTAAAAAACAACGGCTTGAATTTGAATTCATGGTAAAATTAACAAAAAATAAATAATTTTTTTACAAAATAACAGCATAAAATATTATTAATTTTTAAAATTGATATTAATAAGATTTAAAAAATAACGAAGTGTATTTAATTCATGGTAAAATTGAACAAAAATAAAT
>CATQFL010000213.1:0-31639 GCA_956483635.1 Panzeria rudis
TAATGGGTGTTTTTTATTGAGGTATAGAACTTTAAGTTGGCATCACTTTTTTAACTGGCGGCCATTTTGTCAGCTGTCAAGTGATTAATATTTAGTTTGGCTTGCCATTTCATCATGATCAGGTTGACAAAAGAACAACGCTTGCAAATCGTGCAAATTTATTTCGAAAATAATGGTTCAGTTCGCGAAGTTTACCGCAAGCTCCGTCCATTTTATCGCAAAATTTTGTTCAGTGATGAGGCTCATTTTTGGTTGAATGGCTACGTCAACAAGCAAAATTGCCGCATTTGGAGTGAAGAGAATCCACATGAGACCCTTGAGACGCCATTACATCCACAAAAACTGACTGTTTGGCGTGCTCTATGGGCTGGTGGAGTCATTGGGCCATACTTCTTCCGAAATAATGCTGGAGAGTCAGTTACCGTTAATGGAGACCGGTATAGAGCCATGATAACCGACTATTTTGTTCCCGAATTGGATGGCATGAATGTGGATGAGTTGTGGTTCCAACAAGACGGCGCTACATGCCACACAGCGCACGTCACAATCGATTTATTGAAGGAAACATTCGATGAGCGCATAATTTCGCGGAATGGACCTGTCAATTGGCCACCAAAATCGTGTGATTTGACACCATTTTTCTTTTTTCTTTGGGGATATGTGAAGTCGCTCGTCTACGCCAACAAACCAGAAACGTTAGGGGACTTGGAAGCCAACATTCGTGGCGTTATTGCCAACATACGGCCCCATATGCTCGAAAAAGTGGTTGAAAATTGGACCTGTAGAATTGGCTTTATTCGAGCCAGCCGCGGCGGCCACATGCCCGAAATCGTATTTAAACATTAATAGCATAAAATTATCCTTCCAATAAAGCCAAATTGATGGACATTAAAACGATTTTCTTGTGTTTTATTTCAATTCGAAGTTTTATACCTCTAAAAAAAACACCCTGTATATATTTATGTAAAAACATATGTACATATATATTACTTTAAGTTGTTTCCCACACAGATATTATTATTATCAAAAGTACCAAAAAAACAGCGAAAATATCCACATTCCATTTAGCATACAAGCAACCCATCACTGGTTTACAACTGTCACTTAACAGCGTTACATAGCGTCTTGACGAGCAAATTATTTGTTATAATAATTGTTAGCACAAGAATTTGTCACGTCTGGACCGCTGTTGTTACTGTTTTGTCATTGTTACTTGAGGTCTACACGTAAAATAATATGTAAGATGAGATTGTCAAATTCAATCGCAGAGAGAATTATGTTACGTGTAGACCTCAAATTAGTGTTATATCAATGTTATAAGAATTTTTATGAGAGCGTTGTTATAAGAATTCTTATAACAACAATCTTATGAGATGAACTGTCAAAAAACACATGTATATGAAAATAAACTAGTATGCACGTGTGAGTGTTTATTAAAATAAATGAAAAGCGATATTTTTTATAAAATTTCCGTATTAAATAAATGAACAAATGTGTTTAATTGATTTATAAATTTAAATTTGTGTGAAAAATTAAAAATAAAGTAACTAATTATGCAAAAGTAGTACATGTTAACTCGATGAGCATTTGGATAAAATGAAATCTTATCGGAAAAGTAAAATTACGTCTTCCCCTAGTATGAGATTAAAAAAAAAACACTTTCAATTCCTCTTTACTTATAGAAAATATTAGACCTTTCTACTTACAATAAGGTTTCGGTTGGTGAATTATGTACACAGATGGACTTCCTCATTAGCGCTTACCTTTAGTTTTAAAATCTGCCCGTATACCGTACACCTTTTGCCATTGACACTTCAGTCTTAAAATTTTTGCTCGTTGAAATTTTTTTTTGTCTGCAGAATATCTTCAATTTCGATTTCAGGACCACCTTTTGCCTTCGACGCACCAGTCACAGAATTTTTTGCTCGTTGAATTTTTTCGGTCAGCACAAAATCTTCGATTTCGGGCCCAATTGCTAAATTCATAAAGTTATCCAAAACACCTCTGTCCTTGATGTCTAAATCATATAAATTTTCTTCACCTTCACTATCCGATGCGTTCAAAACATGCACGATTTCATTCTCAGTTTTACACATTCAGCCTTATCATGAATAAAATTTCACATGAAAATTTCCGAACATGTGAACAGTTCGTATCATGAATAAAATGTGTTGTGAAAATTTCCGAATGTTTAAATTTGTAAAGTCCGAAAAAATTTATTTTTGAACTTGTTTGCTCTCAAAAAATATCCCAGACATGTTTTTAAAAGGCCGATTATCATGCAAACTATTCGACAAACGATCAGAATTTATAGTTAGAATCGTTTTTGTTTGTTTTGCAATATAAGTAAAGCAGTATGTTAGTGCATGCGTTTCCATGTTTAATTTTTGTAAAGACAAATTGATTTTAAATGTTCAATGGGACACGTATGTCCCATGATTTTTCTCGTTGAAGGAGTAACAATTTTTAAACTTTGACAACACTTTAGTCTTGAAATGTTGCGCTTCCGAATAAGAATCCGCAATAAGGGGTTAAACGGAAAATTCTACGCACAACTACTATAACAAATTTGAGTTTTTATACACAATGCATAAGACTTTTAACTAAAATGATCAACAAAGAAATATATCTCTTTCGGAATGAGAAGTGGGAAAAGATGCTTTCAAAAATGATGCCGGATGATAAATCTTTTTGGAGAATAAGCAGATGCTTAAGAGGCAAACAAAATAAAAAAAATTCCTCATCTTACTCAAGAAAATCAAAAATTTATTACGGATAAGGAAAAAGCTGAATTATTATCGAATACATTTTCCATTTCCCATAGCCTTACCTCTAATTACAAACATTGAAAAAGTTGTTAATTCAAATACCAACAGATTTAAGTCGCTAGATACCTATTCAAATAATTTGTCTATGGTATCGATCAGTGATATCAACACATAATGCTAGGAACATACCTAGGACGAACGACGAATTTCGTCCAACACAATATCACAATAGCGACGGAAACGTAATAGCTGTTATAATTGATAAAGTTTACTGTTTGTGCACAGTGTGACCATATTAAAAAAATTATACATAGTTGAAAAACTTTAAATTAACAAAAACATAACTAACACCAATTTTTATAGTTAATTATTATCTATATTTATTTCATATGCCATAAAATAAAAATAAAACAATAATTAAAGTAAAAATTATCTTTACTTACTAAAACAGTTGAAAACTAAAACCAAACATGGTCACTTGGTACTGATTTGTTCGTCGTTCGCCGGCGTAAGAGATAGGAATAAATCTATTCAGAGTTCGCCGCGTTATTGTGCGTATTTTCTTATACACAAATGTGTTTTATTATTTTTTAAGTCAAGCAAATGCCGAACAAAAATATTTGTTTCATCGGCTGGTTCTTTGGTTGTCTACGTCTCTCGTGTTCGGCTGAGAGCAGAGTGTCCCTCCTTCTCAGCCGAGTGTGGCCTCTAAAGTTAATTATGTTTCGGGCTAGGGGATTTGGGTGCAACTCGTGTTTTTTATTTTTGTCACGTGTTTAGAAAACACTGTCTTAAGGTCTATTCACACTCATCCGTTCCGTATCAGTGCCGTGTCCGTTCAGTGTCTCTGAAAATCGGATGGTAGTTCACACTCATCCGTTGTACGTTCGGTGTTTTAGGTGAATAAAGATGACTTATTTTGCGAATGATGCATTGGCAATTATTGCGATAGCTTTAGACGATGAAGAAAATCAATTAAAAAAGCGAAAATGGGTTCACAAGTTTCACAAGCGTTTTGAAAATTTCAAGATTTTACCTCTTACGGTTTCCAAGATACAACAAATTGTCTAAATTACATAGTCAAAGTTACATTTACTGATAGAACACCCTTTAATTTTTATTGCTTTATATATCGGTGTTAATTGGTGTAGTTTATTCTACAGACTACACCAATTAACACGAACTTTGAAAATTTTAAGTGTCTATACATAAGTGTCTGCATATTAAATTGGTATTTCAAACTTTTTCGCTGCTCGCTTTAAAACACCCTTTAATTTTTAACTATCATATATTTGTTGTTGTAACGGCCAAATTTCTACATATTCTGTGAAAATTTCAAGTCCGTAGCTCTTACGGTCCCCGAGAAAACAGCCTGTGACAGACAGACAGACGGACAGCGTAATGAAAACAATAGGGTCCTTTACACTTTTAGTGTACGGAACCCTAAAAAGTAAAAAAAACATCTACACGAATTGATATCCTACTTCTTTCTTGAAGTCGGTTAAAAAAATTTGGTGAAAAATAATAATTTTGTTTCGGAATCTGCTTTCGGATTTTAACTTTTTCATGATGTTCTGCATTCTAGTAGTCAACGTTTTCATTTAATACCCATATCACGGGGGCAGAAAAAATTTATATAATATCCCAGTTTTTGCTGGCCGTCACTTTTGATCTGGAATTTTTTCATAGCGTACTGCATTGTACTAGTCAACCATTTTCATTTGATACCCATATTGAGGTGTTTTTAAACAAATAACTAAATAACAGGTAGGGGATACAACTAAATATTACTTTTTATGGCCGTGACGCTGCCCACTTTTCTGATCACAAAATTGTATTGTTATTAGAAATATATACAGTTACCAAATTTCAGATCAATCCGTTGAGAGAAAGGGTGTAAATTTTCAATTACTATGTTCTACACGACGACACAAACAATATAAGGTAAATAAAAAAGGTTAAAAAATGTTTGAACTTGTAATAAAATACCGTCAGTGCATAAGTCAAAAAAATAAAAATATCGTTGTCGACTTATTTAAAAAAAACACGGAACGGACACTGAAGCAGCACGGACGCCAAAAACGGATGATTGTGAATAGATAGCTCCATTTAAAACTAAGGCAACGATATTTTATGTTTCACTGGTACTGAACGGAACTGATACGGCACTGATACGGAACGGATGAGTGTGAATAGGCCTTTAACCAGCGGCACATCCAAATCTTAATGAATTCGCTTGTTTCTGACATACCATGGGGCTGCTGTAATCGTACGGAGTATTTTATTTTGTAGCATTTGAATTTTTTCTACATTTGAACCCGAGGCAGTGTCCCATAACAGGATAAGGTAGGACCATATTGGTTTTAGAATGGAGTTGTATAGAAGAAGCTTACAATCTAGGCTTAGAGTAGAGATCCTTCCAATGAGCCAATTCACTTGAAATGCTTTTAATTTCATTTGGGTCACCTTTGCATTTATGTGGGACTTCAATGTTATACGACGATCAAGATGAACACCGAGATATTTTACTTCAGTGTGTTGAGGTATAGTTTGGTTATTTGTTTGTATAGGTGGTCAGGTTTCTCTGCATAATGTAAAGGTAATGTGTAGACATTTTTGCTACTTAATTTTAATTCGCCATTGTTTTAGCCATTGTTCCAACTGGGGTATATACTCTTGCAGTTTTCGGGAAGCTTCTTGATGGCTTTTGTGAACACTTAGAAAAGCTGTATCATCAGCGAATGTTGATATGTGTATGTTACTGCTTACCGGCAAGTCAGAGGCATATATCAGATATAATACAGGGCCGAGGATGCTGCCTTAGGGAACTCCGGCTTCAATCGGTTGCGGAGGGCTTAGAAAATTACCTTCCTTAACAACAAGTTTTCGCTCAGTTAAGTAGCTTTCTAAAAGCTTGAGGGTGTTTGTGGGTAGGTTTTTCTTTAGTTTGTGTATTAAACCTTCGTGCCATACTTTATCAAATGCCTGAGAGACATCGATGAAGAGCGCAGAACAATATTTATTTTCCTCGAAGGTTTTTCTAGGGGTATGTGTTTATTCAATCGTGTTATGTTGTCTCCTAACCTAATTGGTGGTCTGGAATGCATCCAGTGCCATTCAGTATGGATGTTAGCTTACTCATAAGTAGCTGTTCAAATAGCTTTGACATGTTAGATGGTCTTATAGGCCTATAGGATTCCAAATTAATCGTATTATGTACAAACATAATCAAGGTTAATAAAAGTAATAAGAAATCTGCTGGTCTAATAGTTCTAGACATAGAAAAAGTTTCGATACCGTTTGGCACAATGGTATCTTATATATAAAATGGTCCAAGCTCGTATTCCAAAATATTTATGCGGAATTGTTACTGATTTCCTCGCTGATAGAACGTTTGTTGTTGGTATTAATAACATATCATCTTCTCCGAAAACAATTATAACAGGTCTACCACAAAGTTCAGTACCATCGCCTTTGTTGTACTCAATTTATACATCGGACTTTTCTCCTCCATCGTATATGGAGGTTGCGTACTATGCAGATGATACAGCTCTCATCACTTCTAGCAAACTAACAAAGGCACTTGTAAAAAATATGGCAAAAGGATTTGCTGCCTGCGTATCTTATTTTAATAAATGGAAGATTAAAATCAATCCTAATAAAACACAGACAATTAGTTTTCCATATAACAACTCGCCCAAACGCTTACCAACCCGTCAGCTGATTCTTAAAAATGAGATTATTCCAATTCACACTGATGCAAAATATTTGGGAATGTGTCTGGAAAAAAACTTAATTTTTTAAAGCACATCGATGAAATTTGCAATAAATCTCTTAAGGTGGGTCCATATCTACAAATATTTGCGCCGAACGCGTTCGCCGCAAATATTTGCAGCGCATTTTAGTAAGTGTGGACGTGTGCGGCGCACAGAAACGACGCAAGAATTTTCGTCATATTCAACGCACACGAACCATGGCTTGTTGGTTTTTGACGAACAACGCAAAAATTTGCGCCATATGCTGTTCTGGTGTGGACGCATTTGTAGACATAGTGCTAATTTTGTTGCTTTATCATTTGCTTGACCGTATGGGTGGACGTACAAATTTTCGCGAATAAATATTTGTGTCATAAATATTTAAAAGCTCGTCCACATCTACAAGCTAAAATTTGTGCAGCTAATATTTTCGGCGAGCACGTTCGGCGCAAATATTTTTAGATGTGGACCCACCTTTATGATCATGAGTGCGTTATGGCCTTTACTAAACAGACGATCAACACTCAATATGAAAAATAAAAACTTAATATTCAAGGCTATATTAAGACCAACCTTAACATATGCAAGTCCAATTTGGTATAAAGCAGCCAAAACTCATATCAAAAAACTACAGATCATTCAAAATAAATGCCTTAAAATTATAAACAAGAAACATTGGAGATATTCAACTCAGCTACTTCATATCGAAACGGGCTATGAACGAATTGACGAGTATGGTAAACATTGCAATGCTAAATATTATGAAAAAACAGAGAATTCTTTATATCCGCTGATAAGAGAATGCATAAGTGCGGCCTAAGTAACCTTAAAGAAAAATTACTAACTTGAAAATTATTTGTATAAATGTGTTATCTCCGGTTAATCAATCTTGTAAATGTATATTTTCTAATTAAATTTGTATATATTACTTTTACATATCGCGACCTTAGTATAGTTTTGGCCCATATGCCAAAAAGTCGGAATGGAGAAAAACAACAAAGAATATTTACATAAAGTTTTCTCAAAATATATCCGATAGAATTTTTTGTATTCTCTCCACTGCTTCCGGCATATGTTTGGAAGAAAAATTAAAATTTTTGTGAACTTTCATCAATCCGGTTAGAAATTAACATAATTTTACTGAAAGTAAAAATCTTGTTTTGTGCTCCAGTAACCACTTTTTTTATTTTATTTGTAAAAAGTAGCTATTGTTGCTCCATGTGTATACTAACTGCTGTGTATTGAGTAACTTGTTATTGAGATGAAATGTTCTACTTTTTATTGAAAATAAGCGTATAAATGTTATTAGAAAATATATTTACATGGAATAAAAAGTTAATATTGATGAAACTTGGTATTTTACTTGATTTCTGATTTTAATTTTTTTATTTAATTATTTAATTATATATTTTGAATACCCTCTTTCAGAATCCAAAAACTGTTTCGCGAAATTGTTCCTGGTTTCTGAGATATCAAGCATTCATTGTGCTCGATATCATCATTTTTGATATATTTTTTGTAAAAAAAAAATTTTTTTAATAAAAAAATAAAAATCAGAAATTAAGTAAAATACCAAGTTTCGTCAAAATTAATTTTTTATTCCATGCAAATATCTTTTCTAATAACATTTATACGCTTATTTTCAATAAAAAGTAGAAAATTTCATCTCAATAACAAGTTACTGAATACTGAGCACTTAGTATACACATGGAGGAACAAAAGCTACATTTTGCAAATAAAATAAAGAAAGTGGCTACTGGAGCACATAACAAGATATTTTACTTTCAGTAAAAAGATATTAATTTCTAATCGGATTGATGAAATTTCACAAAAATTTACATTTTTCTTCCAAACATATGCCGGAAGAAAAATTTCCATGTAAAATCGTCGAAAACCAGGTTAACTTAACATTTTTCGGTGGTTATTTTGCTTCATAGGTGTTTCATGTTAAATCAACATGATTTACAATAATCTTGAAAGAAAATTTTTCCTTTTGAATTAACTATATTTCAAAATGAAGCTGATATTTAAATAATACGAAAAATCATATTGAATCAAAGTAATTTCGAGTTGAAACAACGTGAATTTGATATTGGAACAACACGAAGAATCATGTTGAATCAAAGTTATTTCAAGTTGAAACAACGTGAATTTGATATTGGAACAACACGAGGAATCATGTTGAATCAAAGTTATTTCAAGTTGAAACAACGTGAATTTGATATTGGAAGAACACGAAGAATCATGTTGAATTAGAGTTATATCAAGCTGAAACAACATGACTTTAATGTAGCTAGTTTATTAATTATTTTACTTACGTGATAGTCATCAGAAAACTTTTCGTTGTAGCTGATTGCTCCAGCCAAGATTTGAACTCGTGCCACCTGCATGATAGTCCACGCGCTAACCACTGCAGCCACAACAGCATCAAACTTTTCTTTACTTATACACTAAATAAATACCATCGTATGTAAAATGCATTTCATTTTAATTCAACATGATTTAAATGATTATTTAACATAAAACATATTTGAAACTAAATTTATAGTCATGTCGATTGAAAATGAAACTTAACGTTTATAACAAAATTGTTTTAACGGTGATTTAAGGTTAGATTAATTATTTTCCGTTTAAAATTAATATGAAAAAATGGTAATTTTAAGCCAGCAGCAGTAAATATTCGCTGGTAATTCATTTTTTGTCGTATACATAGACGACACATGTAAGAATAAACAATAACAAGTCACACAACTAAGCAGAACAGTGAATTGTAGCAATGAACAAAGTAAGTAAACACTAACACACTCAAACGACATATTATTTCTTGTTAATTTAATATGATTTACAATCAAAATTGCGGCATGTGGATTTTACATTCATTTTTTTCTGTGTGTAGTGAGAATACAAAAAAATTCTAACGGATATATTTTGAGAAAACTTTATGTAAATCTTCTTTGTTGTTTTTTCCATTGCGACTTTTTGGCTTATGGGCCAAAACAATACGAAGGTCGCGATATAATGAAAACATTGTCTGCAATATAATTGTTTATTAAATACATTCGTTGTAATACCTTAGATAAAATCTCGAAAAATGTATATATGTATATGTATATGTATTTAAATATTAAATATAAATAAAGATGAGTTTTTAAATTGAAAAAATAAATGGTAAAGTGCAATTTTTATGAAAAATAACTTGCTCAAAAATTCATGTGGGGATACAGATAAAAATCTGAAATTTTTAGAATATATAGCCTATACTTTGTCCGTAATGTCCACTTAGAGTTGGTTTTTGACTGCGAGATTAGAGATTAAGCTATATTTAATATCTGTATTTATTGTTTGAGTTGACTTTTTTAAACTGTTTTTTGCTAGTTTAGCGGCCAATGTTGGTGGTTTAATCCTAAACTATCAAAAAAAATTTTAAAAATAAGTCAACTCAAAGAGTAAATACAAGTATTAAATTCAGCTTAATCCCTGATCTAGCAGTCAAAAAGTCGCACTTAGTAATAATCTGTTATTTTCATTTGGTCACGAAATATTATTTTTTAAGTGTTGCTCTTAGAAAAATAAGAAAGTAAAATATGAGGCATATAAAAGGGCTCAAAAATACATATTTTTTATTTTCATTAAAAAAAAAGCATATTTCGTAAACAAATGCAAATAACAGATTGTAACGTAGTGCACATAACGGATGCAGTATAGGCTATATATTCTAAAAATTTCAGATTTTTATCTGTATCCCCACATCAGTTTTTGGGCACATTATTTTTCACAAAAATTGCACTTTTAAAAAAATCATATGGCGTAATGCAGTGAAAATATCAAAACCGTACTAACTGGACATAATAACGAAGTACTTGCCTATATTATCTGAAAATATCACATGGCTTTTATCCCCACATGGCTTTTTTGAAGCTCAAAGTTGAGGTTTTTTAAAAAATTATAAATTTTCGAACCTTTTTTTTGCAGAAGATATTATTTAAGCACAATGAAGCTTTTGTCATGGTATCATAAGGGTTTCTTCTTCACTACCAAAAAAAAAAATCAATGCTTTGTGCTCAATAGGGTTCACACAGGGTTTAATTGAAAATCGATAGAAGGAGAAAAAACTGTGTAATCTTCAAGTGGGCACTTTTCGGCCATGTAATTATTCCAATTAAGTTTTGCGCAGCAATATTAAATGATCATTACTGCCCTATAAAACAAAACTTAAATCGTTTCAATATCTTTTCTACTTAAAAAGCTAGATCAATTATAAAAATGTATGAAATTGGTAAAATTTTTTACTTCGGGTGGCCACTAACCAGAAGCTATACAATAATAAATAAAAAGACGGCGGTTATGTGTTTCTAGTACCTACAAGATTGTCCTAAACTTTTTTTTAATTAAAATTAAAAGCCATACGGCACACCAATTTGTTGAATTCACTCAGAATTACTCTATAAAAGTAAAGTTTCATAAACAGAAACAAAACTGATGATTTATCGAATTTTTTTAATTGATGTGTTCAGTGCAAATGAAAATGATTAGTTAGTTAACTTACCTCTGCATCAGGATGTGAGCGATCTGAGTCATCATTGTCCAAATTTTGATTTTCCAAATGTTCCTCTTCAGTTTGAGGCATTTGTTGGAGCTCCTCCTTCGATTTAAAATCCAAATGTTTAATATACAATGGCAAAACCAAGCCAAGTATAACCTTTAAATAAATGAAGTATAAAATATAAAAGACATAATAACTGTCATTTACTCAATTTACAAATATACTAAATATGTAATTTGTACATTTATAACTCAATAAGATCGTAAAACGTCAACTTTCCATTTCATATAGGGTGCAATTTTTTTGGTGTTTAGTTATGCACATGATCGTGAACTTAATTCAGTGACGGCCAACTGTTGTTGAAACGACGAAGTTTGGTCGGGTTTCACACACACACAGCACGAACGTTTACGAAACAAAAAAATAAATAGATAGGAAAAAACAAAAAAATTCACTCAGTTGCATACCAGCATCAACAAAGTCAGGTTGTCGTCGCTTTGTTTGATAATTTATGATTAAATTTTATGAAATAGGTACACTGGTAAAATATTCAAACAGCACATTAAAATACAACTTATATATATAAAATTTTTTAAAAATTATATAAATTTAATATATTAAATTTTTGATTTTTAATAAATACATTTTTTGATTTTCATTCAGTATGTGGGATATTGGTTGGGAAAATTCATTTTTATTTTAATTAAATATTTTTAATGAAGCAGAATGCCTTGTTTGCAACCAAAAAATTAAAGAGAAATTTGCATGCAATTTAAAGCGGCACTATAACCGCCACTCAGATATGAATTCTCTTACTGGAATTGCTAGGTCTAATTTAATTATCAAGTTAAAAGAAGATTTAAGAATTAAATATAATCAGTTCATGAATACCAATCATGACGAAATCATTTCCTCAACAAGTGGTCAACTCAAGGCGACCTATACAATTTCCTTAGCCTTAGCTAAAAAAGGTCGACCTTTTGAGGATGGGGAATTATGGAAAGAAATTTGTATTTCAGTTTTTCCATTTTTTGGGGATGTTGGGAAACAAATGGAAAATATTGTGAATAAAATAGCTTTGTCCCGCAACACTATTATGCGTCGAACAGAAAAAATTGGGTTATTTATACAATCCGAAACAAATGAGCGGATTACAAATGCTAAATTCGTTTCGGTTTGTTTCGACGAAAGTCTTGACAATAATGACACCAGCCAAATGATCATTTGTATTCGCACAATAGACGATAATTTTAATTCTTTTGAAGAAATATTAAAACTTGAATCCTTCTATGGAAACGTTAATGGTGAGACCATTTATTCATCTTTTGAGCGGAATGTTTTGTCCTTAATAAACAGAAATAAGTTGTCTGCTGTCTGTACGGACGGTGCAGCCGTTTTAGTTGGGCGAAAGGAGGGCTTTGTAGGGCGCTTATTAAAAGCAGGAATAAATATTCCAACATTTCACTGCATCATACATCAACAAGCCCTATTCGCTAAATCTCTTGGCTTTGCTGATACAATGAAAACAGCCATTAAAATAATAAATCGTTTAAGAGGTGGTCATAATGCTCTTATGCATAGGAAGTTGGTGGCATTTTTGGAGGAAGTAAATGCGGAGTATGCAGACGTCCTTTTGTTCACGGAAGTGAGATGGCTAAGTCGAGGGAAAAGCTTAGAGCGACTCTTTAGCCTAAGAGTGGAAATTGATGCTTTCTTGCAATCGGAGGCCTCCCCAAAGGACACAGACTTGCTTACTGCCATTAAATGTCCCGACTTCTTATTGGAATTAGCATTCCTTACTGACATAACCCGCCACATTAATAATTAAAATTTAGTTTTACAGGGAAAAGATAAAAACATTTGCGAAACATTATATGCAATCACTGAATTTAGCAGAAAATTAGTGATTTTGCAAAATCAAATGGCTTCCCAAAATTTGTTAAATTTTGAAAAAGTTTCGGAAATACATTCCAAATTTCCAAATTTTAATAAATTAAACCTCTTTTCAGAAGAACTTAAAAAACTTATAGAAACTTTTAAACTAAGATTTAAAGATATTTTTGGCATGCAATGGGTTGTTAATATTTATAACAACCCAGTGACATGTTCAATGGAAAATGTACCATTAAATATTCAACAAGAACTGGTCAATATGAGAAACAATTTATCGTTACCATTGGAAACTGGTATTCCATTTTGGAAAAATATTTGTCCCAAAAAATATGGTGCCAGTAGGGATCTTATATTGAATCTTATTTCAATGTTTTCGACAACATATATATGCGAGGCAACATTTTCGTCGTTGTCTCAAATTAAAAGCAAATATCGAAATAAATTGTCTGACAAGCATGTAGAAACTTTGCTCAAAATTAAATGTTACAACAAAGAAATTGACATAGATAAATTAATTGAGTTTCATAATTTAAGCACTTAAAAACCATTTGAATTAAATTTACGTTCATAAATATTAATTTTTTAATCATAATACATATATGATATTTTTAAACTTATTTTTCATAATTTAAACACTTAAACACGATTTGAATTAAATTTACGTTTATATATATTTATTTTTTAGTAAATCATAAATTTTTAAATTAAGTCATCATTAAATACGATTTGAATTGAATTTACGTATATGTATTATTTTTATTAAATCTTTCATTACTTAATTTTAATACACATAACCTCTGAAAACCAATTAATTATAATATTTTTAAACTTATTTTTAAGATAACATACTATGTGAAAAGAACTTACGTCTTGTTTTCTTAAAGAAAAAAAAATAATTTATTAATTGCAAACAATTGAATTCATATATTTAATTTTTTTTATTAAATCATTCATTACATAATTTTAACACACAAACCCAAAAATATTTAAACAAACTTAATATTTAAACATAATAAGTTAACATTTAACATATATAAGCAAAAATAGTAAAACAATCCAACAACGCAAACAAAAGAAAACAAATGCATTTCTCCATGTGTATATTTACCAATACACCCTCACTTTTGTTAAACACAACTAAACATTCTCATTTCTCTTTTTGGCCGTCACTGATTTAAAATATTCAAACCGGTTTTTGTGAATAATACCAATTTGAGCTGTAAACAAATATTTTTTTAATTCTAAGAACTCAAATGAAATAAAGTAAAATTTTATTCAAACTATAGGAATACAATTGAAAAGCATTTATGTCGTTTTATTTGAGTAGCGCATTAATTTATAATATTCTTATTTGAATTTCTGAAAGTAAATTTTTTTTAATTTTCTGATAAAAAATTAATTTACATTTGAAAAATTTTATTCCAAATCAATAACAACAAATTTTAATTCATATGATGAGGAATGTGAATAATTTCAATAAATTTCTATTTCTTAAACAGAAATAAAATTTAATAGTCCAGTCAAATAAGGGTTTCACTGCGGAATGAGAGATAATAAACTGAAAATTCGTATACATCTTCGTTTTTGTGTTCTAAAAGTTGTCAAGGTCAAAGGTCACGAAAATCAGTTTTTCGCATTTATCTCGGTTTCTATAGCTCCAATGATGTTAATAGTTATTATAAAAATTTTAGAGCATAAAATTTAAGACAAATGTTGTATTAAACATTTTTTTATACGCCCAACTGTTTCTGAGATAGAGGGCAGAAAGCCCGCAGCGTTCAGCCATACTCAATGTAATGCAAGGTCAACCGTGAATCTCAGTGAATAATACCTTGTAAAAAGTTATTAAATCATTGAAATATCATTTACAAGAAATAATTTATAATTTTTATTAGTTAATACATTACATTTGATATCATTTTGCATATATCTAATATATTCGTTTAATAATACTTACACAGAAAAAAATGCCCTATTAAATTCAAGTATTTTCTTCTTACTTTGAGTACGAGTTGTATTAAAAAATTTAAAATGAAGCCGCAAACGGGATAAAGTTCTTAAATCATGTAAAAAAATTTCAATCACGTAAAAATTTCTTAAACTAAGAACCAAAATTCTTATTTTAAGTACGACTATTTCTATAAACTTTATACAAAGTCATAGTGTGTTGGTATTTGCTTGCTTGCTGATAGCCACAATTCACTGTAGTACTCTTGTTGTTGGTTATTTTGTTTGATCGTTCAGTGCCGATAAATAACCCGCAAATGTCGTATTATATGCTGCTGGTGTATACTGGATTTTAGCTGTCGTTCTTTCTATACAGAGTTAGCTGAGTTGTATGAGGCGTTGGTTTACAAATATGATGAGTTAAGCTCAATACCAGGAATGAACAAAAATAAATTTTAAATTAAAACAAGTAAGTAAAAATATTAAATTTAGCTAAGTACTAAAAATATATGCAATATATATCTCAAGTCTGTTCTTGGATTAAATAAGTAAAAATAAGGGATTGATTAAAGTACGCAGTAGGATTGATTCAAGTATGCGGTGGTATTGATTGAAGTATGCAACGGGCTTGCATCAAGTATGTAATACGACGTTTGTCGCTACTTGTCGGCTATTCCCGAGAAGTGAAAATAAATAACAAGAAGAGCACATCAGTGTATTGTGGCTATCATCAAAGCAAAAAATATATCGATATATCGATTCTAAACTATCAAAAGTTAGAAAAACTATCGATATATCGACGATACTATCGTTTTACACTTCTTAGAGAAAGCACTAAATATGTGTGTAAAAATGCTAAATAAAACCGGTTCTAAAACAAAACAGAACTTTATTTCTTAGTTCAATAAATAACAAAACTAAAATCCTTGTAACATTTCAATATCAGAAAAATGTAGTGAGTTCAATGATATTTAAATCCAATTTAACTAACGGACGATCGTTGAAAAACATGTCTAGCACAACAATAGTAGTGGATCATTTACTATCGATAGGGGCAAAAAATATCGATTGTTTTTAAATAATAATCGATTGACGAATAAAACCATCGATAGTCATAAAAAAAATTAAACATCTATATTATCGAAAGTGCCATCGATAGTTTTCCACCTCTATACCGTACTTTTGACACCGTTTGGGATTAATTTATGTACCGATCGATTGATTTTGCTTTTCCGTGTACCTACTTTGTGTAATTAAAAACTCATTAAATGAAATATTTATTGTATATTCTAATTTTATATTAATTTATTTAAAGTAGATTTTAATAAGAAATAAAACGGGCAAATATATTACTATTTCTCATTCCATAACTTTATACAAGGTATTATTCACTGAGATTCACGATTGACCTTGCATTACATTGAGTATGGCTGAACGATGCGGGCTCTCTACCCTCTATCTCAGAAAAGGTTGGGTATATGAAAAAATGTTTAATACAAAATTTGTCGCAAATTGTATGCTCTACAATTTTTATAATAACTGTTAACATCATTGGAGCTATAGAAACCGAGATAATTGCGAAAAACTTATTTTCGTGACCTTTGACCTTGAATAACTTACGACGCAGACACGAGATTTTATGAGGCTTTTGAGACAACTTTTAGGACACCAAAACGAAGGTGTATACGAATTTTCAGCTTATTATCTCTCATTCCGCAGTTGGCCCCTTTTTTCTGCTTATTTAAAGTAGATTTTAAGTATTTCTCATTCCATAACTTTATACAAGGTATCATTCACTGAGGTTCACGGTTGACCTTGCATTACATTGAGTATGGCTGAACGCTGCGGGCTCTCTGCCCTATATCTCAGAAACGGTAGGGCGTATGAAAAAATGTTTAATACAAAATTTCTCGCAAATTTTATGCTCTACAATTTTGATAATAACTGTTAACATCATTGGAGCTATAGAAACCGAGATAATTCCGAAAACTGATTTTCGTGACCTTTGACCTTGAATGACTTACGGCGCAGACACGAGATTTTATGAGACTTTTGAGACAACTTTTAGAACACCAAAACGAAGATGTATGCGAATTTCCAGCTTATTATCTCTCGTTCCGCAAGGAAACCCTTATTTGACTGGACTAATATGTATGTTTATAAGAAATAGCTAATAAGAAAAACCCGCATATATGAAACAATTTTGCGGAAAGTTTCTTATATCCGATATGTACTATACTATTATATTTAACTACTATTATTCAGCACAACTACTTTTATTAAGCACAACTCTACTAACTACAAAACATGGTGGTGTTGCCAATATCGAAACTTAAAATTCATCAAAACACACAACAACTATCTATAGTAGTGTTCATGAATACAATTTTATATTAAATAGTTTTTAGCCTGAAAGTGTTCAATAACAATTGTGAATCTTAAAACTAAATAAGAATTTTTTTTATGAATATGGCCGATAGTGTTTTGGTATCTCATAAGCAATTTAGAGCCGGGGTAATATAAAATTTTGTGGAAAAATGTCTTATTTTTTACACTTAAACCATATAACTTATCTATTTACTAACCGATTTCTAGAAGTGATATCCTATTTGAAATATTAGAATCACATTTTCAAAGGCTAAAAGTAGGTAGAAGACCGTTTTGAAACAAAGAAGTTATGACTGCTTAAAACTTAAACCGTTGTTTCACTACATTTACCGTTATAAAATTAATTTACGAAGTGATCGAGAAAAACCAATGGTATTTCTTTCTCTATTGGCTCCAAGAAGACAGAATTAGTGCATGAGAACCCCTGAATATTTTTTCTCAACTTTTGTATCATATTGTTATTATTAACACGGCTAAGAATTTAATAGAAAGAGTACTAACTATAAGTGACAAAGTGTTTCACAGAGAAAATAAGATGCAAATTAGAATATGTATATTCAATGACAACAATTTTCCGATTGGACTGACTTGCAGATTAATAAATCAATATTGGGAAAGCAGAAATATTAATACTACGGTTAATACAATAGAAGTAAAGACTTATAAGTAGTTGACTTTTGTAGCAGAAATATCGGAAAAATTGGGAAAGTCAAAAATATATGACACAGGAAACTATGGAACGGCTTATAAGAAATAGTTCATTAGGTAGATTATTTAGTAAGACAAAGGATAAAATTGAAAAATGGGATATGTCCAATGTACTATATATATGATAGGTCTTCCTCGACCCATTACTCAGCAGACCTAATTCAAAGCATTCTTTAGCAGACTTATTCGCAGGTCTTACGTGGCATGCCTGATAGAAGGCCTGGTTTTGGAAGGTCCGTTAAATATGTAATGAAGGTATATTTTTTATCTGCGTATATGGCTTCCTATGGCTGCCACTATGGCTTCTATATTTTGGATTATCGTGATTTTTGTTTCGAACTCCTTCTTTTCATCCAAAGTAATTTTTTATACATATGAGAGAGGCTAAATTTCGTGTATTTATTAGGAACGAATTGAACATGATGTAGTAGCTGCAACATAAACGTCATAATAGCAATATGTATGATGTCTCTAGTACAAAGTTGCTCGTTTCACCAAACAATTGTTTGAACTCTTTATCTTATTTGTTTTTATACTCTCTAGCAGGGTTGTCAGATTTTTTCCGACCTATTTCGCCAAATTGATTGGAAAAATCGCCAAGAAGTCGCCAAAAATAATTTTATGTACTTTTTCTTATATATATTTGAAAATAAATTTGTTTTTATATAATACTTTTTTTAGTATAAATTTTTATAAAATATTCGTATATAAATTTAACAGAAAATCGTCAAAATTAGAAATAAAATCGGCAACAATTATTTCTCATTTATCTCATAAAAAATCAAAACACATTAATGACTATAATTAATATAAGAAAAATCATCAAAATCACATTGTTTTAATATCTTGCAGACAAGTTTTAGTGGGATTTATTTTTGAAAATACTCTTTCGAATTAGTAATTTTCTGAATTATAAAAATTTTCAAGTTCGATTTGGTTAAGAAATTAGCCATAAAAATCGCCAGCAAATTTATTTATCGCCAGAGAAATCGCCATGTCGCCAAATCAAAAATTTAGACGCCAAACAAGTTCAAAAATCGCTGAAGACTAGAATGGAAGAAGTTGTGGAAAATACGTATATGAAATAATTAAATTGAAAATACAAATAGTTTTTTATTTTTCTATTTCAAATTAAAAATACAAAATGGTTTTTAAAAAAGTATTTGAAATAGAAAATAAAAAATACATATATTCAAAATACTTCTTCCAGTATAATTTTCATTTGAAATATTTTTTTAATTCAATACAATATTCTTTTGTGATCTCTAATCAATTATAGTGTTTGTTTCCAATTTTGCAATATATCGTGAATTTTTGCATTGTTTTGTGAAAGAAGCAACTTTTTGCAATTTTCTAACGTCTTTATAGCTTGAGCGATTTTTGATCAATATTTGATTTTACTAGCATGCCGCTATTAGCAAGCTTTTGTGAATTTATGCCAATTTCCCGTTTTTTTAATTTTTGGCATTCTTTACAGTTTTAGCAACTTTTGAGCAATATTATGGCGTTTTTAAATTTTGTAATTTTTCACAAATTTTCGCGACAGAAATGGTTTTTCTAAGATTTGTGGCTATATTAAAATTTTAAGGATTTTAAATCAATATTACACTTTGAAATCTTTCCAATTTTAGCACGACTTAGCGAATTTCCGTAATTTTCTCGATTTGTCCGAGTTTTTGGCATTCCTTACAATTGAGGCAAATTATTTAAAATAGAAAATAAGATAAGAGGTTTGTAACTGTTCAAAAACATGGTTGAAGTTTACTGACGATTTATTAAAGCACCAACGAAATGCATATAGATAATGCTAAACCATCAGCAAATAAATTCCATTTCAAATAAAATTATGACAATATGTCAAATAATAAATTTCTTAAAGGTTTAATATGTATTTTCTATTTGTATTTTAAATAAAAGTATTCCAAATAACTCACATCTCTCATAAAAACAATAATTCACAAAAAACAGCATTATCTTCTGATTAAAAACAATTATTTAGTTCAATATTTTACCTTAAAGTTAGTATTTTTTCGAGTTCGTAAGCCTCCCATCCATAAATCAGCTAAAATAACTTGGCTGCATGGATGCGCAAGCAATGCCCTATGATTTGCTGCCACAGCCAGTGAAAGGCAACTTTGATTGGACCACGAATGTAATTCACAAGTCAATAGACGCTGGGCCTTCTCACCATCTGTCCTGTAGCTAAAGTCTAGCAACTTTATGCCTGGTTTAAAAGAAAAATAAAAATAAGAAATACATAAATATGAATAACATTTGTTTTTTATCTTTTTGCAACGTTGGAAAAGTAAGAAAAATCAATTATTTCAATAAAAAAATTCTTCTTAGTCTAAATAAATTATTGGTAAATGTTGTTTAACAAACAATTAATTAATTTTCAATCAAAAGAAGTGCTCGTCTACAGTCTTTATTTATTCATCTATTTATTTATTCATCTAATGAAATGGCTAGTAAAACTATACTATAATATATGTATATAAAAACAAGTATTTTATAATTAAAGTTTGACGTTATAAGAAATTATATAAATATATTTATTTATTTTGGGTTCTGGAGAATATTTCGAATAAATTAATACATTATGAAATGTTATAAATAAAACATGTCTGAAGCACTCGAAGTGTGCAACAGAACTCCTAAAAGTTCTCTTAGCCGAAGAAAACATCGACATATGAGTGGTACGGGAGCCATGGGTAGCAAACTCTGAGGTTAAGGTGTTCCCGAGGTCCACATAAAGGTAATGGTAAGCCCAGATCATATCTAAGAGCCCAAAAACATATTAATATATTTCTCTGTATATATCCTGGATTTCTGTGCATAACTAAATACATATATGTAATTCCGGCACTTCGCTGACTTTCATCTTTTCGAGTTCGGACAGGTTTAGTGGTTGGGAAGGTTCTGGATATAACAGTCGCCAACAGAAACTCATGGAGGAATTTCTGTGACACATTAGATAATACTAGACACTCTGCAAGGCTTAGTAGGGTTCTGACCATGAACCACTCCTGTCTAGCGTTCGTTAATAGGGCGGGCGGCTCCTGGTCAGACTCCTCTGCAGAGTCACTAGACATTCTTCTTAACACCAACTTTCCAGACTGTACGGACACGGCTAGTGTGAACACCTCATTTAGTGGGAACCAATACGCTGTCAATGAGGATATTTTATCCCCGGAGAGACTCATGGGCAATCGACAGCTTCTCTCAGTTTAAATCGCCGGGTCCGGACGGCATCATGCCAAAGATGCTACAGAGCGCGAAAAGCTCATTCATCCACTGGCTTTTTAGATTCTATAAACTTTGCCTCACTCTCAACTACGTTCCGACTAGCTGGAGGAAGGTCAGAGTAGTTTGCATTCCCAATATTGGCAAGAGAATTGACAAGGATGCAAAAGACTTCGGGCCAATCAGCCTTTCATCTTTCTTGGCCAAGACGCTGGAAAGATAATTTACTCTCATATTAGATATCGACTTGTAGGGTCGTAAATACTCTCGGGTAGTCAGCATGCCTACCTTAAGGGTCGCTCTACTGAAACAGCATTACACGAGGTGGTAAGGTTCATAGGGAGATCCCTCGAAAATAAACAATATACTTTGGCTGCCTTTCTAGACATAGAAGGCGCCTTTAACGATGTATCAGTGGCAGCCATCGAACAGTCTCTCCGGGATGTCGATATAGAGGAATACATCAGCAACTGGATTATCACCATGTTGAAGGCAAGAAACGTCACTGCAAAACTAGGCAATAGCAGAAAGTCAAAATGGGCATGCAGAGGAATACCACAGTGAGGGGTGATCTCACCTCTGCTTTGGCTTTGACTAGACGCTGCAGGAGTAAAAGTTGTGGCTTATGCGGTGATGTAGTAATAATGGTATCAGGGATGTTCATGGACGTAATAAGCGACATCATGTCCAACGTATTGAGTACACAGGTTGTGGCCTAGGAGTAAACTCTAGAAAAACGGAACTGATACTATTTACTATAAAGATCAAAGTTCAGCTTTTGACTCCCTCGGCAGCATAATCTGGAACTGTCCCTATCGGACAATGCAAAATATCTAGGAGTTATCCTGGACATTAAACTATCGTGGAAACTAAATGTGCAACACCGGGTCAAAAAGCCACAGTTGCCTACTACTCCTGTCGGAGGATATTTAGTTTTATATGGAGCCTAAGCTCTAACAAGCTTAAATGGATGTACACAGCAATTGTACGTCCCATATTGAATTACGGATCGGTAGTATGGTTGTCCGCCACAAGTAAGAAATAAGTGGTAGGTCAACTATACAGGATACAGAGATCTGCTTGCATCGGGATTACTAGATGTTTACGTACTAGTTCTTCAGAGGCACTGAATGCTATACTAAGCCTACTTCCGATCGACCTTTATGTATTGGCCGCATCCTCAAGCAGTGCAGCAAGACTAGCGTCATCTGGGATGTGGAGAGCAAGGACCTATGGCCACGCAAAAAACCTAAGTCAGTTACCACCGACAATGAGGAAGCCCACCGATTACATGGTACCTCATTTAGACTTTTGCAGTACGTTCAAAGAATGACCTGCGGTGTGGGCTCTGGACTCTTCTCGAATGACCTTGGAATACAACTCGCATTCCGACTTCCTGATGAAGTTAGTGTATTTCAGGCTGAAATATTGGCTATAAGGGAGGCGGGCAGGGTGCTGATTGACAGGGGTCTCCAAGGAATAGTCGGCATCTTCGTCGACAGCCAGGTGGTACTTCTATCTCTAAGGTGACACACTACTTTTTCTACTTTAGTAAGCCAGTGCAAAGATGTGTTATGCAGATTACGTGGCCAGACTGACGTTACCCTCATCTGGGTTACCGCACATAGCAACTTCCATGGGAATGAACAGGCGGATGAGCTGGCCAGGGCTGGTTCTTCTATGGACGTTTCCAGTGCTGAATCGGTAGCCTCGCCATTTGGCACTCTTAGAAATTACATTCCCAATTATGACCGACAGAAAGCTGCAGACAGGTGGCGCAAGTTGAGCACATGTATGGTAGCTAGGAACATGTGTCCTTGCTACAACGATAAGCGAATTACATAACTAATTAACAAAAACCGCAAGGACATCTCGAAGGTCATCGCAGTGGCGATGGGGCATCGGGTAATCGGCAGACATGCTAGCAAGATAGACCTTTCCTACAATGCATTCTGCCGTAGTTGCCGGGATCAAAGCAAAGAAGTAACAGTCTTCCGGTGCGAATGCCCGGCCTTGCACCTCTCGAGACAAAAATTATTGGGCAATAGCATACTAGGCGATCTTTCGGAGCTATCAGGCATAGGTCAGGGTGGCCTTATAACATACCTCAGTTGATCTAGTACAGTGATTACCACTCCATAGCCTCGGGAGGCAGTCAATAATCGTATTTTTCACACAGACACGGTCGGCAATTGACATGTATACAACACAGGGATGGCATATGACATATCTAATACCAAATCCGAGGCATCGGTTCAGACCTACATAGGCTGACACTGGCGAGTGGAGTGGTCCTTCAAAACGGAATCTTATTGATTCTACTTGAATGATTGTGCGGAACGGGCAGCCACGCAAACCAACGAACTAAAGGGTGTCCCGTAAATAAACGTCAAGCCAAAAGTGGGTGATAGGGCAAGAATTGACTGTTCCCAGAAAAATTACACTCACATTAAAATTATACGTAAATCCAAATAACATTGTAGGTAAATCTAGCTAATTTAAATTGTTAACTCAATATTAATATAAATTGCTGTTGCAATTTTGAATCATAATATACATTATCCAAAGAAATTTATTATTCAGGCTTAAGTTCGTTCATTTTTATTTTTACAATTAAATCATTTTAAACCAATTGCCACATGCTTTGAAAAACTATTTCTCAATAAAAAGTGATTTAATTGTAAAAATTTAATTGAACGAACTTAAGCCTGAATAATAAATTTGTTTGGATAAGACCCATATAGTTCGACTAAATACACACAACTTCAATTATTAACACTAGAGGCACATAGTACAAAATATGTTAGATAGTTTCCCGTGTAATACGGATAAAACAAAACTTATGTATACCCTAAGAACTAGAGAAAGGAGCTTTCTGAATCTTGGGTGAGAAATATAAACAAAAAAGCACAAGTGTGGTTGTTGTTTAGGATAAGTGCCAAGTATGATAAATTTCTAAACCACCATAAAATAAGCTTAAAAGCCAGGAAACATAGAGCTTTAATGCAATTGGTTTAATGCCAGATATTTACTGCTTGACGATCGGATTGTGGTTAATCCCGAAAACATCGATGTTCAGTTCGACCTTTACAAAAGTCAAGAAATTGGTCTTTGTACTTTTCAATTGAATCATTTCAATTGAAATCATTTTAAATCAATTGCCACATGCTTTGAAAAATTATTTCTCAATAAAAAATGATTTAATTGTAAAAATTAAATTGAACGAACTTAAGCCTGAATAATAAATTTCTTTGGATAAAAACCATATAGTTCGACTAAAATACACACAACTTCAATCATAATATACATTATTGAATTGTGTTCTCTTATTTTGTTGCTTTTGATTTTATGAGAAAACTAAAATTCGTATTCCCTTTTATGAAAAGTACACAACAATACATGGCGTTGGTCAGCATCAACGCCATTTATTGGTGTGTCAAAGTTAATTTTAATTGTGACAACATGTGAATTAGGGTGAAGCGCCGGTTTATGAAGGTGAAAAAAGTCATCCAATCGATTTCGAATACCTCCAAAATGTTGCATCTGCCTAAATTATATACAAACAAAAATTTTTTGGAATTTTTATAATATATTTTAGCCCTCTACCACCCGGTAGTTAGAGTAATTTTATGAATTTTATTTTAAGTTGCTTCATTATTACAGTAGAAAAATTTTTTTTAGGATACGGATATAAAACAATTTTATGCCGAATAGAAGAAGCTTAAAATCGATGAGATTTGACAAAAAAATAAGAAATTTAGGGCACATTAAGTAAAAAAATCAGATTTTATATCCAATACAAAATTGTTTTTAATAAAAAAAATTTTTTTTAAACTTCAACTTCTTACTTCTTGTGTACAGGCGCCTAGCACGGATGCATTCAGATCGCAGTTGAGAGATTTCTCCATTTTACCAGTATACTGGTTGCTTATTTGAGCCCCGTTGCCTTTTAATCATAGATATATCGCATGCTTCAGAAACCTTCCGTATCAATTGTGCAGCTATTGACTCTGGACGTCCTTGTAGGCTCATATCTCCTATCCCTACTCCAAATAATTCCTTATCAAGTGTGTTCACTTTAACACAAAGGGACCAACTATGGACCCAAGTGAGCGGAAGCTGCCTGTGTTCACTTTCCAGCCCGAGATTCGTTCTGGTTGAATATGGGCCACCGCTTCATTGCGTTGTTGAGTAATTCCTATTATTATGGCGTTGTGATCTCTGTTTGTGTATACTTAGATCGGACGTTTCCCAATTTATCTGGTGTGCCAAACTGCTACTAGCAAACGTAACATCAATAATTGATGCTGATCCGCCTGTGGAAAAAGTATGTTCACTTCCCCTATTCAGCAGAACTACGTCCATTACAACAGGCGCTTCAACTAATATTTGTCCTCTATGATTTGTACTTGGACATCGCCACTCTATCGCCCACGCATTAAAGTCACCAGCGATGACTACAGGACTTCTTTAGCTGGCATCACATATGCTATTGTGAACAATTTGTTCAAATTCCTGTAATGAATATCTCGGCGCAATATAACAGCTATAAAAGTGAATGCCATTTACAGTAGCTCGTGAGATTGGATTTCGTGTGTATTTGGGTCAGTGTGAAGGGGTGTTTTTAGCGTGTTAAAATCTCGCACTTCTGGCAAACACCACCACTGCCAGAGTCTTTCGATGATTTTCATCCCACAAATGAAAAAAACATACATACATACATACATACATACATACATACATACATACATACATACATACATACATACATACATACATACATACATACATACATACATACATACATACATACATACATACATACATACATACATACATACATACATACATACATACATACATACATACATACATACATACATACATACATACATACATACATACATACATACATACATACATACATACATACATACATACATACATACATACATACATACATACATACATACATACATACATACATACATACATACATACATACATACATACATACATACATACATACATACATACATACATACATACATACATACATACATACATACATACATACATACATACATACATACATACATACATACATACATACATACATACATACATACATACATACATACATACATACATACATACATACATACATACATACATACATACATACATACATACATACATACATACATACATACATACATACATACATACATACATACATACATACATACATACATACATACATACATACATACATACATACATACATACATACATACATACATACATACATACATACATACATACATACATACATACATACATACATACATACATACATACATACATACATACATACATACATACATACATACATACATACATACATACATACATACATACATACATACATACATACATACATACATACATACATACATACATACATACATACATACATACATACATACATACATACATACATACATACATACATACATACATACATACATACATACATACATACATACATACATACATACATACATACATACATACATACATACATACATACATACATACATACATACATACATACATACATACATACATACATACATACATACATACATACATACATACATACATACATACATACATACATACATACATACATACATACATACATACATACATACATACATACATACATACATACATACATACATACATACATACATACATACATACATACATACATACATACATACATACATACATACATACATACATACATACATACATACATACATACATACATACATACATACATACATACATACATACATACATACATACATACATACATACATACATACATACATACATACATACATACATACATACATACATACATACATACATACATACATACATACATACATACATACATACATACATACATACATACATACATACATACATACATACATACATACATACATACATACATACATACATACATACATACATACATACATACATACATACATACATACATACATACATACATACATACATACATACATACATACATACATACATACATACATACATACATACATACATACATACATACATACATACATACATACATACATACATACATACATACATACATACATACATACATACATACATACATACATACATACATACATACATACATACATACATACATACATACATACATACATACATACATACATACATACATACATACATACATACATACATACATACATACATACATACATACATACATACATACATACATACATACATACATACATACATACATACATACATACATACATACATACATACATACATACATACATACATACATACATACATACATACATACATACATACATACATACATACATACATACATACATACATACATACATACATACATACATACATACATACATACATACATACATACATACATACATACATACATACATACATACATACATACATACATACATACATACATACATACATACATACATACATACATACATACATACATACATACATACATACATACATACATACATACATACATACATACATACATACATACATACATACATACATACATACATACATACATACATACATACATACATACATACATACATACATACATACATACATACATACATACATACATACATACATACATACATACATACATACATACATACATACATACATACATACATACATACATACATACATACATACATACATACATACATACATACATACATACATACATACATACATACATACATACATACATACATACATACATACATACATACATACATACATACATACATACATACATACATACATACATACATACATACATACATACATACATACATACATACATACATACATACATACATACATACATACATACATACATACATACATACATACATACATACATACATACATACATACATACATACATACATACATACATACATACATACATACATACATACATACATACATACATACATACATACATACATACATACATACATACATACATACATACATACATACATACATACATACATACATACATACATACATACATACATACATACATACATACATACATACATACATACATACATACATACATACATACATACATACATACATACATACATACATACATACATACATACATACATACATACATACATACATACATACATACATACATACATACATACATACATACATACATACATACATACATACATACATACATACATACATACATACATACATACATACATACATACATACATACATACATACATACATACATACATACATACATACATACATACATACATACATACATACATACATACATACATACATACATACATACATACATACATACATACATACATACATACATACATACATACATACATACATACATACATACATACATACATACATACATACATACATACATACATACATACATACATACATACATACATACATACATACATACATACATACATACATACATACATACATACATACATACATACATACATACATACATACATACATACATACATACATACATACATACATACATACATACATACATACATACATACATACATACATACATACATACATACATACATACATACATACATACATACATACATACATACATACATACATACATACATACATACATACATACATACATACATACATACATACATACATACATACATACATACATACATACATACATACATACATACATACATACATACATACATACATACATACATACATACATACATACATACATACATACATACATACATACATACATACATACATACATACATACATACATACATACATACATACATACATACATACATACATACATACATACATACATACATACATACATACATACATACATACATACATACATACATACATACATACATACATACATACATACATACATACATACATACATACATACATACATACATACATACATACATACATACATACATACATACATACATACATACATACATACATACATACATACATACATACATACATACATACATACATACATACATACATACATACATACATACATACATACATACATACATACATACATACATACATACATACATACATACATACATACATACATACATACATACATACATACATACATACATACATACATACATACATACATACATACATACATACATACATACATACATACATACATACATACATACATACATACATACATACATACATACATACATACATACATACATACATACATACATACATACATACATACATACATACATACATACATACATACATACATACATACATACATACATACATACATACATACATACATACATACATACATACATACATACATACATACATACATACATACATACATACATACATACATACATACATACATACATACATACATACATACATACATACATACATACATACATACATACATACATACATACATACATACATACATACATACATACATACATACATACATACATACATACATACATACATACATACATACATACATACATACATACATACATACATACATACATACATACATACATACATACATACATACATACATACATACATACATACATACATACATACATACATACATACATACATACATACATACATACATACATACATACATACATACATACATACATACATACATACATACATACATACATACATACATACATACATACATACATACATACATACATACATACATACATACATACATACATACATACATATACATACATACATACATACATACATACATACATACATACATACATACATACATACATACATACATACATACATACATACATACATACATACATACATACATACATACATACATACATACATACATACATACATACATACATACATACATACATACATACATACATACATACATACATACATACATACATACATACATACATACATACATACATACATACATACATACATACATACATACATACATACATACATACATACATACATACATACATACATACATACATACATACATACATACATACATACATACATACATACATACATACATACATACATACATACATACATACATACATACATACATACATACATACATACATACATACATACATACATACATACATACATACATACATACATACATACATACATACATACATACATACATACATACATACATACATACATACATACATACATACATACATACATACATACATACATACATACATACATACATACATACATACATACATACATACATACATACATACATACATACATACATACATACATACATACATACATACATACATACATACATACATACATACATACATACATACATACATACATACATACATACATACATACATACATACATACATACATACATACATACATACATACATACATACATACATACATACATACATACATACATACATACATACATACATACATACATACATACATACATACATACATACATACATACATACATACATACATACATACATACATACATACATACATACATACATACATACATACATACATACATACATACATACATACATACATACATACATACATACATACATACATACATACATACATACATACATACATACATACATACATACATACATACATACATACATACATACATACATACATACATACATACATACATACATACATACATACATACATACATACATACATACATACATACATACATACATACATACATACATACATACATACATACATACATACATACATACATACATACATACATACATACATACATACATACATACATACATACATACATACATACATACATACATACATACATACATACATACATACATACATACATACATACATACATACATACATACATACATACATACATACATACATACATACATACATACATACATACATACATACATACATACATACATACATACATACATACATACATACATACATACATACATACATACATACATACATACATACATACATACATACATACATACATACATACATACATACATACATACATACATACATACATACATACATACATA
>CATQFL010000214.1:0-90000 GCA_956483635.1 Panzeria rudis
TTGCTGATAGGTTGTTTGGTTTCAGGTTTTTAGAATTCCAAATTACCTAAGCGCCATATCATAAGCTGTGTTTAGAAAAACAAGGCTTTCTCAACCGATATATACTTCTGGTTTCATTTTAATCATAATATATAATTTTCGGTTCAATATTGCAAATAGTTCCAATTTTATAACGTTTTTTCTCTCTCCTGTATATATATATATATATATATATATATATATATATATATATATATATATATATATATATATATATATATATATATATATATATATATATATATATATATAATATATATATATATATATATATATATATATATATATATATATATATATATATATATATATATATATATATATATATATATATATATATATATATATATAATATATATATATATATATATATATATATATATATATATATATATATATATATATATATATATATATATATATATATATATATATATATATATATATATATATATATATATATATATATATATATATATATATATATATATATATATTATATATATATATATATATATATATATATATATATATATATATATATATATATATATATATATATATATATATATATATATATATATATATATATATATATATATATATATATATATATATATATATATATATATATATATATATATATATATATATATATATATATATATATATATATATATATATATATATATATATATATATATATATATATATATATATATATATATATATATATATATATATATATATATATATATATATATATATATATATATATATATATATATATATCTATATATATACACGAGGGCGGATCAATAAGTCCGTAACTTTTTGAATGAAACAGTTTTTTTTTGCAAAACCAAAATTTATTTTGCAACACAACCTCCTTTTAACTCAATACACTTAGTCCAACGTTTCTCTAGTATTTGTATCCCTTCCAAAAAATATAATTTTTCGAGGTCCTTAATATAAACATTTGTTTGGTCAATAAATTCATCATTGGAGCTAAATCTCTTTCCACCGAGCCATTTCTTTAGGTTTGGAAATAGGAAGTAGTCACTAGGGGCTACATCCGGAGAAATGGTGGATGAGGTACTAATTCGTAGCCCATTTCATAGAGTTTTGCTATTGAGACTGCACACGTTTTTCGTTTACGTTTATGGTTAATTGAGAGCAAACGCGGTACCCATCTTGCAGACAACTTTCTTAAACCCAGCTGATCACTTAAAATCGAAACCACACTGCCATATGAAATGTCTGTGGCATCAATAAGCTCACGCACTTTTATTATTCGATCGGCCAACACCATATCGTGGATTTTTTCGACATTTTCGGGTGTACTGACCTCAATTGGCCGTCCAGAACTTTCAGCGTCATTTGTACTTGTGCGACCACAACGAAAGTCAGTAAACCAATTTTTTACCATTGAAATCGATTGTGCAGAGTCCCCATAGTATTATCCAGCTTTTCCTTGGTTTGATTGATGGTTTTTTTCTCGCAAAAATAATGTTTAATGAGCACTCGAAATTCACTTTTTTCCATTTTTAGAAAAATGCACGAGGTTGTATGTTTTGAACAGCTGTTAAACGCAAAGTAAATGGCACTTGCTCAAAATTTTGCAGTAGTCTATTAACAGGTGGTACTTGATGGGAACAGTGTTGCATTTCATATAACTACGAGGGAAATTCGAAAAGTCACGGACTTATTGATCCGCCCTCGTATATATGTATATATACATATACAAAATCATTTGTGTGTTTGTTAATAACGCATGATCTTCGGAACTATAAGAGCTTTCCAGCTGAAATTTTTAATACATGTTCGGGTCAACGAACGTTAGGTCTTTGTTTTGTTTTTGGCCCAATAGGTGGCCATGGGGAGGAGTAATTTTGAAAAAAGTTATTTGAAGTTTAATTAAAAAAAACAATACATTTGGGGTAAGACAACGTTTGCTAGGTTTAATTTGGATTTGAAAGGTTTAATTTGGATTTTTTTTCATGTTACCTTATAAATACTTTTATTGTTATCCGATGGATTTCTAATTATATAAAGGTGTAGAAAAATAAAATAGATTCATATCGAATAAAAATTGTTTGCTGGGTTTTGTATAAGTTCCAGAGCCTACTATGCTTATTTTTGAAATTCATTTCTATATTTGTAAATTCTCAAATGGTTTTTGAAAGTCTGTACATAAGAAAAAGAGTATGTAAGTGTTCAAAATTGTGTTTGAAGTCTACTGAGGATTTGGTAAAGTACCAATGAATTGCTGCATATAGACAATGCTTAAACTCCAGCAAATAAATATAATTTATTTATTCAATGTTTTTAACATTTGTATGTTGAAATTTATCGATGTTTTGAACCAGTTTTTTCATTCAATAGTATTGCATTTTTTGTTACTATTTGGGATAAAAATTTTTAGTACCAGATAGAAAAATTGCAAAAAATGTTTAGCAAATCAACATTTGTTGAGTTCGAATGTATTAATTAATACAAAAATAATTGTACAAACTTCTCAAAATTCATGTTTAAAAAATTATAATGATTTAGAATACTATTTTATTGCAACCAAGTGCGGCTTTAGTGCTGTGGGGAAATTTTTATTTTAAAACAATTTTAATACAAAATGTTCTTCTAATACATACTTAGACTTAGATATTTGACAGCAGACGTAGGTTTCTGAAGCTCCAGGTTGGAATCTATATTCCCTATGGTTATTGCATTATGAAATAAATACCAAATTTCGGGACTTATTTCATTTTATTTTGGAAGCAATTTCACTTTTTTGGAAATTATTTCATGTTATAAAGAAAATTTCAAATGATATAAAACCAGAAAAAATTACGTTAGGGCGTTATTTCATTGAGAATAAAATTTTCCACTTATATCATTTGTGTCGGCATTTGTTTCATTTTCTTCAATACGATGTTTTCTCTAAAATATTTAGTTGAATACTTCTTAAATAATAATTGTGTTGAGTAATTAATATTCATCATGAAAGAATAGGTAATGTGCTTTTGTTTTCAAAGAAGAAAAACCTTGCGATTACTGAGGATTTTCGGCTTATCCGGCTTTCACCCAGGCTTAAGGATTTTCTCCTCTGAGGTATTTCCTAAATCGGCTCCGCTTACTGATGGTATTCTGCATTGCCGGCCTTTGGCAGGGCTTACGTATTTTTTTATTTGAAGTATTTCCGAAGGCGGCTTCGCTTACTGAGGGTTTTTACATTGGTGGCTTTTGGCCGGGCTTAAGGATTTTTTCTTCCGAGGTATTTTCTAAACCGGGATCGGTATTTACAAAACTGGCATTGCTTCTGTAAGATTTTCTGTATTACCGGCATTCCGGTTGCAAAAATGTTTACATCTCAGAGGAGAAAATTTTTAAGGCCAGCCGAAGTCTGTATTCGTACAGTAAGCGAAGTTGATTTTGCATATACCTCAGAGAAAAATCCCCTTAAGGCCGGCCAAAGGCCGGCCATGAAGCATATCATCAGTAAGCGAAGCCGCCTTTTGAAATATTTCCACATCTCAGAGGAGAAAATTTTTAAGGCCAGCCGAATTCTGCGAATACAGAAACCCCTCAGTAAGCGAAGTTGATTTTGCATATAACTCAGAGAAAAAAGCCTTTAAGGCCGGCCAAAGGCGGGCAATGCAGAAAATCATCAGTAAGCGAAGCCGCTTTTTGAAGTACCTCAGAGGAGACAATCCTTAAGCCCGGCCGAAGGCTGGTAATGCGGAAAACCCTCAGCAAGTGAAGCAGGTTTTAGAAATACCTCAGAGGAGAAATAGCCTTTAAGACCAGTCGAAGGCCGGCAATGCAGTAAATCAATAGTAAACGAAGTCGTCTTTTGAAATATCTCAGAGGAGAAAAACTTTAAGACCGGTCAAAGGCCGGCTATCCAGAAAATCTTCACTAAGCGAAGTCGCCTACTTTAGAGGAGAAAATCGTTAAGTCTGGCCGAAGGCCGGTAATGCAAAAATCCTCAGTAATTGAAGCAGGTTTTGGAAATACCTCTGAGGAGAAGGTCCTTAAGACTGGCTGAAGGATGCCAATGCAGAAAATCCTCACTAAGCGAACACAGTTCTCTAAATAACTCAAAGCAGTAAATCCTTGCGCCCGCCCGATGGACGGCAATACATTTATGTTCAGGGAAGAAACATTCTCTCTTCTGAGGTATTTCCAAGTCCGGATTGCCTTACTAAGGGCTGTGTGAATTGCCGGCCTTTGCCCGGGCTGAAGGATTTTCTCCTCTTGAGTTATTTAGAAAACCGGCTCCGATTACTAAAGATTTTCTACACTGCTGGCTTTCGTCCGAGCTTAGGGAATTTGTCCTGAGGTATGTATTTAGAAAACCGGCTACGCTTACTAAAGAATTTCTGAAAGAAATTTTGTTAAATCTCCTATAAACAATTTTGAGATTATTTAATAGTTTTTGGGGTTCATTTTATTGGGACTTAATTCATTTTTTCGTGTGGGAGTTAGTTCATTATGAAGCAAGTCCCAAAAGTAGAAATTTATTTCATTTGAGGTTTGGGAATAATTTAACTTTTAACCCACTTCAAAAAAAGGAAACGGTTATCAATTCGTTATGTATTTTTTATTTTTTTTTTATCTACATATGTTCCCTCAAAACTCCGCCATTTATGAACCGATTTCAGATTTTTTTCTCTATTCAAAAGGATGTACTTCCAGATTTGTCCCGTTGAAAAATGGGCGGGTCACGCCCATACAGAGTAAATATACATTCGTTTTCCACTACTTCTGCTCAACCGATTCTAATGAAACTGTACACACACATTAAGCTTCTGTTTAAATACTACATCTGGACCAAAAAAGTTGGCTGTGCCACGTCCATGAAAAGTAAACATTATTTTTCAAAAACTTCTACTTACCGATTCCTATGAAACTTTACACACACCTTTAGTTATCGTTACAATACAGCATTATGTTTAGAAAAGTGGGCAGTGTTACGCCCATGGAAAGCAAATAAGCATTTTAACTATTTCTACTTAGCCGATTCTAATGAAACTTTGCATACACATTTAGTAATCGTTACTATACAACATTGTGGTTAAATGGGGAGTGCGACGCCCACCAAAACCAAATATTCATTTTAACTACTTGTACTTATGCGATTCTTATGATATTTCGCACACATAATAAGTTCTCGTAAAAGTACATGGTGATAAAATATGGGATCGGTGGCACGCCTATTTTGTAGTCAGTTTTTTCAAGAATTATTTTTTTTTATTTATTTCATTGAAATTTGTTTGGACTTATTTCATTTTTTTTAGGTCCCATTTCATTGCGAGTTATTTCATTCGGACTTATTTCGTTGGGCGTTATTCCATACAGCCTTTTTTCAGTTTTCACTTGAGGTGTCGCTGTAATATACATATTATATATGTATATAAGACCAGATTTCCAGTAGTTTTACCTGTCGAAATGACATTGTATAACGTTTTTCTCCGTTCCGAGTTTGTAGGATATGAGCCAAAGCAATAATAAGCTGACGAAATATTTTTTTTATTTTAAGAATATTTATTTTAAGAATATTTTATTTTAAGAAATTTATGGCAGTAGCCAATGTCTTGTTTTTAGTTTGTGCAAAACTCCCTTATTTTGTGTTCTTTTATTTTTTGACATTTGAATTTTAAGCTAGCTATTGCAAAAATCAAAAGCTAGCTAAAAGGCATTAGCCCAACATCGTTATTAGTGGCCATTGCTCTGCTACTTGTATCTAAAGAAAAGGTTAGCCTATAAAAAACCATTAGTAAAAAATCATAAAATTATTAATTCAGCCATTTTACTTACATACATATGTACAACTTTATCGGATACCTGCAGGAAATGCGAATAGTGAAATTGTAGTGATTTACTAGTGATATTGCCAGTAGTACTACTGACCGGCTCACCCCATTGATAACATAGATAGCAAGGTCACGTACTGTCAATAAAATAATGACAACTCGCTTAACCCATACGAGTACTGTGAATTCAACTTACGCGAGCGAGAATATTTTTCTGATATCAACACACTTAAAAGAGCATAAATTTTTCACTTGAATATGCTTAAATTTGCACTTTTTCACACGCACAATCACTTTTTAGTTTTAATTAATTTTTTACACTGTTTTAAACAAATTTTGTTGTTCTTTTAATTGTATTTTAATATATTTATTTAATTTTTTTGACATTTGGTTGTTGAAATTTATCGAAGTTTGGAGCCATTTTTTTCATTCAGTAGTATTGTATTTTTGTTCCTATTTGGGATAAAAATTTTAGTACAAAATTAAAAAAAAATGTTTAGCAAAACAATATTTTTTGAGCTCGAATGTATTAAAAAGCATTCTAAATTCATATTTTCATTAATTAATACAAAAATAATTGTTTTAGTGCTGTGGGGAAATTTTTATTTTAAACCAATACTAATATAAAAAGTTCTACTACTGGCTTGAAGCTGCCATATTTTCTAGTTTATATTAAAAATAAAATGTATTTATGATTTGGCTATTTACATTATTTTTAACGCAAACAAAACGTAAAATATAAGCAAAATTACAAAAAAATTGCCTGTATGTTTGCTTGCAGTAAGTAAACATATAGCAAATAAAAGCACATCATTGCCACTATGAAATTTACTTTGTCAAAAGTAATTGATTTTTGCTCTGTTACTGCCATATTTTCAAAAATAGCCTCCCTGTTGTGATAACGAAAATTTATAAAGGTAACTTTGTCCCTAACTTTAGCTAAAGTTATCTTTTACTAACGTGCATTTTAACGTAAAGTTATAATAATGGCCCTAAATCTCGTAACATAACGCGTTCTTATTGTGAACGAAATGTGTGCATCACTGACAAAATCTATAAAAGCAAATACTTTTCTATATCTAAAATAAGAAATAACAAACCAGATACTTACATTTACAAATAAGTTTGAAATATTTTCCGTTTAAATGTTTTAAAAATAATTGCTTCACAATGGACAGCTTATTTTATTTTTTATTAATTTGATAAATATCAATTGTTATTTATGTAAACACAAAATATCTGATCATTTTATTCTTGTCCAAACTTACCCAAAAGAAAAAGTTCGTGCAACTTTGGACAGGAAATGAAACAAAATTACTCTTTCATGATATATCTCACTTGTACAATTATTTGTCATTTGGAACGTTGGCAAGTTTGTGTAACTTTGGGAAAGTTTGGGCGACTTCGTTATCCATCTGGAACACGCCTACTGTCGACAAAACGCATACACTTTTTACTTTGCTGGTTATGGGTAGAGGAATGTTTGACAGCTAAAAAACATGCCTCTTGTTGAAAATAACGTTTTCTTCATTATATGTATATTGATATGGTAACATTTATTCGAAGATATCATATGACATTATCTGAACTTTATAAATGTCATTTCTTTATTATTTTATTGCTTTTCCGGTTTTTTACCAGCTCTCTTGAATTTCTGTCGTCTTTACAGAAGCACACGATTATGTAATACGTAATCTTGAAATATATATTTTTTTTATTTTAATCATAAATATCTTGTGTTTTCATTTGGGCATCTGAAAAATATTTTATTAACAATATTATAACAGGTTATGGGCCTAGATTCCCAGTGGTGAAAATAAAGATTGCATGGATAAAAAAGATATATTAAAAGATACAGCAAGTTCCATAACTGGCGACAGCGTGGAAGTAACACAACGTGAAGAACTATCTACTTCAACTCATTTCACGTATACGTCTTTGGATTCAATCAAGAGCATGGCAGAAGCTAGGTCGTATCAGTTACACCGTTTTAATGGACAGAACTACCAACTGTGGAGGCGCCAAATGGAAATTTACATGACAGAGAACAAGTTGAAGCCATACATTTTAGGTACAATACCAAGGCCAAGCACTAATAGTCAAGCATGGGACGATAAAGATGCCGAGGCACAAGCTTTTATAATGAGAGGTATTGAGTTAGAGCAATTAAAATATTTAACAGACTGTAATACATCTGCACAAATGTGGTCGCGTCTAAAAACAGTGCACGCAGAAAAGAGTGAACAGTCAGCCCAAGTTTTGTTAGAAAAGTTTATAAACTGCAAAATGGAAGATGATGAAAGTATTGTAAACTTTGTTGCAAATATCACTTCCCTGGCGCAGCGTTTAAAAGACATGGATTTGGAACAAAAAGAGCCTATGGTAATCGCAAAAATTTTAAGTAGTTTGCCTTCTAAGTTTGACCACGTCAGAACTGCATGGTATGCCGTCCCTCGCGTTGAACAAAACATTGAACGATTAACAGACCATTTAGTAAATGAAGAGTCTTTAATAAATTTACGTACACAAGAAGTAACAGAGAATAATACATTAAAAACTGCATACTCTTTAAGCAAACACAAAAACAACAAAAATCTTAGTTCAAATAAAAGAAATGGAAAATGCAATTATTGCAATAAATTAGGTCATTGGGCAAGAGAATGTTATAAAAGGCAAAGAGATCAACAAAAGAAATCAACAAACAACTCTAGCTCTTTAGCTGTTACTAAAGAATTAAAAACAAAAGATAACGATGAAATGTCAAATTGCCGAAAATCACATTTATTTGTTTTACGATCTAATAATTCAGAAAGCAAATTTGAAAATATTTTTATGTAGATTCAGGCGCAACTGATCATATGTGTTTCCAAAAGGAATTATTTACCAAATTTTCTGAATATGAACATGGTATGTGCCAAGTACGAGTTGGAGATGGCCGTAAATTGAACGTTATTGGTGTTGGCGATATTGATGTGCAGGTGAATGAAAAATGTGGTGCAAAAGGTGTCATACATACCATAAAAGATGTTTTGTTAGTGCCCGATCTGGATAGAAATTTTCTATCGGTTTTGAAAGCAACAGAAAAAGGTATGAAAGTTGTATTTGAAGAAGGTGCAGACTGTGTAATATTTATGAAAAATGATGAGGTGATTGTTACTGGTGTGCGCGATAATAAATTATACAAAATGAATTTAAGCCCGGTTATAAATGCTTCTTTGAATGTAGCGTCCTCAGAGTCTATGGTGACCTGGCACGAACGTTTAGGGCATGTAAACTTTAAAACGTTGCAAGAAATGTATAAAAACAATGTTGTTCAGGATTTAAAAATTAAAAGTATTCCAACCGAAATTCCTTTTTGCGATGGGTGTGCGTATGGAAAACAGCACAGGCAGAGCTTCCCAAAATCAGGTGCAAATCGAGCTAAGAATCCGGGTGAAACTTTTCATGCAGACTTATGTGGCAAGATGAGTATACCTTCTTTTGAAAAGTCGAACTATTTTTTATTATTGAAGGATGATTATTCCAGATATTGTTTTGTTTATTTTTTAAAGCGCAAAACTGAAGTTTTAGCACGTTTGATGGAATTTTTTGCAGAAGTTCAGGCTGATAATCACGTAATTAAAAGATTGCGAACTGATGGTGGGCTTGAATTCTGTAATGATGACGTTAACAAGTTTCTATTAAAACACAATGTAAAGCACGAAGTATCCACACCAAGAGCACCAGAGCAAAATGGCTTTATAGAGAGGCAAAATCGTACTATTGTAGAAAGCGCCAAGGCAATGCTACACAAACGAGGATTACAACTCAATCTTTGGGCAGAAGCAACAAGTACTGCAGTATACGTTAAAAATCGCCCAGCATCTGAAGTTTTAAATGGTCGTACCCCATACGAATTGTGGTTTGGCAGAAAACCTGGAGTTGGTCACCTTAGAGTGTTTGGATGTGATGCTTATATACACATACCTAAAGAACAACGTTCAAAGTGGGATAAAAATTCAATTGAAGGAAAAATGGTTGGCTATAATGATGATAGTAAGGCATATCGTATATATGATCCAAGCGCTAAGAAGTTATTTATACGGAGAGATGTTATATTTAATGAGTGTCAACAAAAAGTGCATGAAGTAGTAGAAATAAAAGAGAAAAAGAAGAAACAGCTGATAATAATATAAACAACAGCCCCAAAGTCTATAAAAACCCTAGGCAACCAATTCCACGGAGCCCGTATAGCACAAGGAGTGCCGTAAATATCCAATGTAATAAAAAAGATGAAATCGATGCGGAGTTGTGTATAGCCGAGTTAGAGCCGATCTCTTTAGAAGAAGCTTTGAATGATGTCGATTCAAATAAATGGTTAGCAGCAGTACATGAAGAAATCGATGCATTAAATAAAAATAACACATGGAAATTGGTGCCTAGAACATCAAACATGCACGTATTGTCTAATCAATGGGTTTTTAAACGTAAGTACAAAGCAAATGGAGAAATTGACAAATATAAAGCTAGACTTGTTGTGCGTGGTTGTTTTCAAAAACGGGGTGTTGACTATAATGAAATCTATTCCCCTGTGGTACGATATGAATCAGTACGAATAATTTTGTCCATTGCTGCAGCTCAAAATATGCAGATCATACAATTTGATGTAAAGACTGCATTTTTGCATGGAGATATTGAAGAAACTATATTTATGGAGCAACCATATGGTTTCAAAAGTGACGATAGTGTTTGCCACCTACAAAAAGGCTTGTATGGTTTGAAACAAGCATCTCATCAGTGGAACAAGAAAATTGTTAGTTTCCTCAAGAAATTTGGATTTATGCAATCTAGTGCAGATTTGTGTGTTTTTGTCTACACAACTACTACAACAACAATTTATCTCACCCTGTACGTAGATGATGGTTTGATATGTAGCAACGATAGCGATTTGGTACAGCGTCTTCTACAAGCTTTACATAAGGAATTTGAAATTACACACAGAAAAGCAGAATTTTTCGTTGGAATGCAAATTAATATCGATAGAGACAAAAATAAGATAAAAGTTTTTCAACATGTTTACACACGTTTTAATTTCATTAATTGCTCTACTGTACAAACACCGGCTGATCCAGGTATGCAGTTTGTACAACAAAAAGAAATGAGTGACGTAAATTTTCCATACCGCGAAGCACTCGGATCGTTGATGTATTTGATGGTATGTACTCGCCCTGATATTGCATTTATTGTTGGAATGCTAAGTAGATTTGTAGAAAATCCATCTAGTGTACACTGGCAAGGTGTCAAACGAGTTTTTCGATATTTAAAAGCAACCGAAAATCGTGGTATTACGTATGAAATAGGAACTGGTTCTAAGGAACTTGTCATGTACTGCGATTCAGACTGGGCCGGCGATGTTAACACAAGACGAAGCACTACAGGCTGGATTTGTTTTATGAATGGAGGTCCCATTGCTTGGTGTTCCAGGAAACAATCCGTTACAGCAACCTCTACAACAGAAGCTGAGTTTATAGCATTATGTGCCGCAACAAAATGTGTTAAATTATTGCGAAAATTGTTAGCTGATATAAAAATAAAACAAACAACAACACCAATCAGATGTGATAATCAAAGAGCAATCACTCTCGTTAAAAATCCTGAATCTTCTAAAAGAACAAAGCATGTTGACATTCAATATTTTTATACGTGCGATATCCAACGTGAAGGAGACATTGATGTACAATATCTAGAGACATCTAAACAGCTCGCTGATGTTCTAACGAAGGCTCTTAGTAAAGATAAATTTAACAATTTAATAAAATTTTTTGGTTTTGAAGATGAACACTAATTTAAGAAAACGAGAGGGAGTGTTGAAAATAACGTTTTCTTCATTATATGTATATTGATATGGTAACATTTATTCGAAGATATCATATGACATTATCTGAACTTTATAAATGTCATTTCTTTATTATTTTATTGCTTTTCCGGTTTTTTACCAGCTCTCTTGAATTTCTGTCGTCTTTACAGAAGCACACGATTTTGTAATACGTAATCTTGAAATATATATTTTTTTTATTTTAATCATAAATATCTTGTGTTTTCATCTGGGCATCTGAAAAATATTTTATTAACAATATTATAACACCTCTTCTTGTTGGTTTTTTTTGTTTTGTTTTGTTGAAAATAAATGTAGTACGCGCAAAATTGAAGTTCCTATAAAAAAGTAGTAACAGAGTGAAATTAAAAGGTGAATATAGTCATTTTATTACAAAAATATTTTAGCAATTACACAAATACATCAAGAGCAAAAGAAACTATAAAATACTTGTTAAAAAGCAATCAACTTTGTGTGCAAATAGAAATAGTGGCCCTACCTACTGAGTAGTATTAGTGTATATAGTAAATATTTGAATCCAATGTGTACATATGTCCCCTATTGGACTACATAGTCAGTAGTACTTATAGTACTAGTGCATTCTCAATGACACTCACGTGTTAAATGTCTAGCACAGAATATTGCAAAGGGCACAGTAAGTCAGTAGTTCCTCTGTCGCTACATTGTCTACATTGGGGACATATGAAGAAGTAGCTAATCAGTAGTTCCAGTGTTTATAGTAAATATCTGGCTCAGTAGTACTTATAGTTGTAGTGCATTCTCAATGACACGCACGTGTTAAATGTCTGTAGCGCAGAACATTGTAAAGAGTATAGTACTAGTGTGCAGTAGTGAGTCAGTACTGTTTCACTGCTGACATTTCCTACAGTGTATGTTGATCTGTAATTCTGGTTGAGTTCCAAAACGTCAAAATACATTGTAGTGATGCAAAGTCTTACTTGTTTTGTTTTTGTAAACAAAGTAAAGTCATATCATTACAATGTATTTTTATGTTTTGCAACTCACCCTTTATTTCTTCCACTATTGAATTTTGTTTCTGTAACTATTGGCATTTGCGTGTGCGGCTTTCAGCAGCTTTGCTTGCGGCTTTTAGCTTTTGTTCGTCCGGCTTTTAGCTGACGATCTTTTAGGCGGCTTTCAGAATATGTTTGTTTCATTTTATTTAAGTAAATAGAATAAAACAAACATATTTCGTGTTTACTGCTAGTGCTTGTGTTGCGTTTTGCCTTTTCGATATATCATCTTTGGCCATTGTTAAAAATAAAAAAGCTGACGGGAGCTAGTGCTCCTCAAAATGTTACATTTAAAAAACAGTGTCTTTTTCGCCACTGCTTTTGAAAAGAATAGGCTTTTTAGCTTTAGCTATTGCAGTTTGATTTTTATTTTAGCTACAATAAGCTCAATATTTTTGTCTTTTTACTAAAATGGCAATGTCATTTTAAACACAGGTTAAATATGTAATATCACAGAGGAAAATATCAGATACATGTTCTGAGGCACTTGAATCAGGTTCCAATAATTTAAGAAGCAAATCTTCGCTAATAGAAATATTATCATTAAAATACGCTCCCTTAACTTTAGTAGATGCTGAACGCAGTTTTTCGATGTACAATAGTTTTCTGTGTTCTAACCAGAGTGTGCAAACAAACAAAACTTTTCGTAAACGTTTCATGCAAAGACACAACATTTTTAAATATTTTTAATAGTTTCGTACATGAGCAAAACCAAAACAAATACTTTTGCAATGACAAAAAATGAAACAAAACAATTGGCTTTTCACTCATCTGCATGCTTTAATATCCCATTTCAATCGTACAATTGCAAATAAAACAAAAGCAGAAATGTATTTCGTTGAATAGTTCATTGTATTTAACATAAATACACTAACACATTCTCTACTATGATGAGCAAATCAATCGGGAAACGTTTGCAAATGTATTTTCTTAAAACTTTTCAATTTTGTTCTTGTTTTTTTCTAGCTGCGTACATTTAAGTTAATGTACATTTTGTGTACACAAGCACAAACAATACAAAACTAAATGGGACTATCATTCTCGTTGTTTTGGTTTTGTTTTTGTTTTACACATTGAAAAAAACAAAACGAAACCAAATGTTTCGTTTAGTTTATTTTCCTACTCTGGTTCTAACATTGTTAGTTTTACTTATTTTTACTTAAAATAGCTTTTAAATGAATATTTTTGCGCATATTTTAAATTTTTAAGTGCATTTGTTAGCCGCTTATAATATAAATATAAATTTTTTGTTGCATGAAAGTCCGAGTCCTGGACATAAATAACAACATACCGTATAGAAATTTTGTTTTAATGTTTCAAGTACACATTGTTTTTTATGAATATGTAGAATAGAGTTGAACACATTTAACAAAGTGAAATTTCATAAATGTTTAATGGATGATGATGTTATTATTTAAAACTTAAAAATATTAAAAAAATGTTTTGCTGACTTAGACAAAAAGTTTGTTTGATATATTACAAAAAAATCTAGTAAATACTTTTGTTTGATTCAGTAAAGTATTTTATTTGAATTTTGTAAGTATTTTTAGACAAATTGTATATAAATGCAGGCAAAAATATTGTTTGATATATTAAAGAAAATATTTTTGTGTGATTCAGTAATTTATTTTGTTTTGTTTAGATTTACCCAATTGTTGTGAGACTTTGTCTGTATTTACAAACTTGTTTGCAGGTCCGGTTATAAACCAAACATTTGCTAATTCATTGAATTTCTTTACTGGAAGTGAAATTTACTGTTTTCTCTGTAGCGTTCTACATCTACAGAATAATTTTTTGGTAGAAGTAACATTTTGAGCAGCTTTCTTAAAGTTTATTTGGTATATTTATTAACTGACGGGATCCGTAGCGTATTACATCTACAGAAGTAAGATTTGCATTTTCTGTCAAAAACGAATCTTATTGATTCTACTTGATTGCTTGCGTGCAGTAGGCATTCACGTATACCAACATTTTCATCAGCTTGCTTAAAGTTTGCCATATGTGTGAAGATAAATATGCCTAGTTAAATATGTTTTTTTTATTATCGCATGCGATATTTTTATTTTCTATGTGTATTGCACTGAATTTAGGACTTTTTCTACAAAAATGCTCACTGCTCCCAAACCCTTCTTCCTCGGCGAATCAAACCAAGTGGACATTAAGGACACACATAAGTTTGCCTCAAGTTTTCTAATGGAGCCATCTATGTCTGCAGATGTTTTTTACGGCATGGTTTCCCTGCAATAGCCACTCAAATCTTTTTTGCTTCATTCAATATTTTTAGCTCATCAAACTGATTGGAAAGGTTGTAGTTGTGCTCAAAAAGGAATTTCACTGTTGTTAGCAGCGATGCCACTTATGAAGATTTTTACGATATGACCAAAAACGATATGACATACTGTGTTGTCATACCGCAACTTTTTTACGATATGAGAACAACGCGATATGACAATACCGTGTGTCATACGCAGTGTTGTCATATCTTAAAAAACTTACGATATGACAATACAGTATGTCATATCGTTTTTTGTCATATCGTACAAAAACTTCATAAATGGCACCGCTGGTTGTCAGCGTTACAAAATTTATTTCTTTTATCGTAGATGATTGTATAGACTTACATAAACGTACGATAAGTTTTTAATCGTAAATAACTTGTGTTTTATAAATTTTAGGTATCCGATGTGCGAGTTTGTGCGATTGGTGAAAGGAATGAATTACATTCAGGAGGTCCAAGAACTAACTAGAAGTGCTCAAACTTCAGGTAATCCAATTGTACCTATCACGATAGAAGAAGCTATGTTAACAGAGCCTGTGAAACAAGTAATTGTTATGGGTATCGATGACAATACTGTACGTAATAAAGTTCAACAAAAAATATTAGAAACGGGCTACCCATACAAAACTGTTGATGATTTACTCAAAGCTGTTTTTGATGAACAGGAAAATAGTAACTTCGAAAATACACCTCAAACTTCTAATGGAAGCCGTCAAACCGGTACTTTGAATACAAGTATTGCCGTAAATAATGATATAAACTGTTATAATTCAGCTAGATATGATTTAACTGCAGATCATTTATTAAGAGCGTGCTCTTCCAAATCGACGAGTATGCAAGATATCTACGTGAAAAACCCGTCTGAAAATTTTAAGGATAAAATAAACATAAACGAAATGGAAAATCATCCTCCACGTTCTGAAACAAACGGTAGGTTTACTTCCGATCGTAGATATTTAGAAGAAGAAAATAGAAAACTGAAAGATGCCCGCCTATGTAAGGTTTGCTTAGATGAAGAGGTTGGAGTTGTTTACTTACCATGTGGTCATTTAGGTATTACATTTAAATTAACAATGTATTCATTTTAATTACAATAATATCATTTTCTTGTTAGTTACATGCGTACAATGTGCACCAGGTCTTACCCAATGTCCTTTGTGCCGGACAAAAATTAAAGGGTTTGTAAGAACTTATCTTTCATAGACCCAGCATTGTTTAAAGCAAGTTGATCGATATAGTATCTTTATTAAATATATAATAAAACTGTTTTTTATAGATTACGCAGGACAACAAAAACAAAATAACAATGTTCTAATGACTGATTGTGATGTCTGCGTTTTGAAAGTTTACGCCTGAGTTTCATTTTAATTCAGTATGTATGAACTTAAATTTGCATTTTTGTATTGCAAATAACGCGAAAAGTATTGGTAAAACATATTTGTTCTAATAAAAAGCTAACCCCCAAATTCATAAACGATTATTAAAGTTAATGTTGGTTTGATGTATGAACTTTGTTAGGGAAACCAGGTTTTAATGCATACATTTACTTTAAAAACAGTTTAAAAATATGGATATAAATAGTTAATACACACAAATATGGCTTCTATTTTTCTTCGTAACCAGCGTCGGCCCTAGCCTTTAGCCATAGTGGAGCGAGATTGTATTTCGGCGCCCTTTGGTATACAGAAAATATTATGATATATTTTTTAACAAACATGTTTTTGAAGATGATTTAACATTTTATTATTGTCTTTATCTTGCTTGATGAATGATTTTGCTTGACTTATTTGGGGTATTCACAAGGTGTCTTATCATGTCATAAAGTTCTAATATTTTAAGATAGTTTAAAAACATTGTTGTTGTGCTTCAAACAAAAAAGTCATAAAATAATAAGTCTTTGTGCTGTGTTTATTATTTTGTCATAACTACACAGTAAAAATCTGAGCCGAATGCCGAAACTCTTTCGTCGAGCCGGTGGTAATATTTACTGTCCGCCGCCATTGATATAAATGAATGTATGGTATATGCAGTAAAGTATGTCCTAAAATTGTTCTCAGTTTTATAACTTCACATTTTATTATATTTTTATAGCTGTGTACCAAGTAAAAATAAAAAAATCGAGACATTTAAAAATATGCAAGTGAGAAAATTTTGTTTGTATACTTTAGCTGGCTGGCAGCCAACTAGCGTTTTTCCACTAGCAGCCGCGTGGAAAATTAGTCGGCTCAGTCACCGGCAACAGCTGGTTTCGTTTATGTTTATGACGTGCGCCAAGATATCGTCGACTTTTAGCGTCGAAATCGTCAAAATGATTTATCGATTTGCACGAAAATGGGAATTTAGAACAGACATAATATGGCCGGATTTTATACAAAACAGAATAAAATAAATGGATTCATATATTCCATGGAAACTAGGTAACGTCAAACAACTAGCTATGTAGGATATTAAACTAGATGCCTTGGAGGACTAAAAACGCTTTCCGTGCAAAAAGTTTGACGACCAGTTTTCCAAAAAAATGGGTTCGTCCATTTTGACCACAAAAATATGGAATCTTTTATATCTTGGAAACTAGGTTCGTTCAAGCAACTAGCTAAGTGGGGTAGTTGCTTGAACGAACCTAGTTTCCAAAATATAAAAGATTCCATTTTTTGTGGCCACAATATACGAACCCATTTTTCTGAAAAACGGCTCTTCCAGTTTTTTGCACGGAAAACTTTTTTAGTCACCAAGAAGTACAGTTTAAGATCCTACATAGCTAGTTGTTTGACGTTACCTAGTTTCCATGGAATAAATGAATCCATTTATTTTATTCTGTTTTGTATGAAATCGGGCCATATTATTTCTCTTCTAAATTCCCATTTTCGCGCAAATCCCGGAAATCGCTAAATCATTTTGACGATTTCGACGCTTAAAATCAACGCTATCTTGCCGCACGTATGTATTTGAACAATTTCACTTTCTGTGTGTGTTGAAATTTGTTTTTACTTTAATTAAAAATGATGAGTTTAAAAGATATTCAGCTGGGTTTTATTTACTTTATTAACAATTTGAATAATTTAAAAACAAACTGGGTATTATTTAAATTTTCTCACTGATTCTTGGCATTCTGATTTCAAGTATTTATAATTGCTTTTTTTAAATCAGCTGATACAAATTTAAAATAACACACTTACTTATGACGGGTTGCTCACAGCAGTCATATGTTTTCGTGTTATTATTTTAAAATATATGACCTTATGACTACTTTGTGAATCCCCTAATTATTTATTTTAGTTTATCTAAAAATTAATTTCGTAACACCCCGCCTTCACGAGACATAAGTTTGGAAATTTGTGTGTTAGCAATTGTCAAAATTCTGTCCTAACACAAGAAATTAACGTGTGGACCGAATGTGTTTATGTCCTAACACATGTTTGGAAATCAATGTTAAAACACAAGCCCGAGGAAATATGTTAGAACACAAGCTGTCATATATAATATGTATGTGTGTTTTTTTTACAATTTGTTTGATTTTATTGAAAAAAGAATAAATAAAGTTAACAAATAAATGTTTCAGATGTTTTTTTTTATTTTTTGCATATTATTTATGTTCATATTCATAAAATTTTTACAAACAGAAAAATAATAAAGTGAAATCTATAAAAAGAATTACAAAATGCCGTGCAAATTTACTATATGAATATATCAAATTTGTGTCCAAACATCAGTACGTTTACTCCACCCTTAACACAAGTTTGAACACATGAATTTTTTGTGACGTCAATCTGCCGACGTTTGTTGCGTCTGGTATCGGCAGACCGGATTATTTACCGGCGTCACCCTAATGGGTTCCTGCATAGCAGACCATACACTTCACAAAGTTCCTCCTTTGCTGTTTTAAAAAACTTTGACTTGTTCTATGACTTCTAGGTACATTTCATAATCCTTGGAAGCTTGCTCAAAAAAAAAACACTTACAATAATTTATGTTTCCTCTGATCATAAGAGCGCATAGCAAAATGGGCGAGTCTTTGGGAGTGCGTAATATAAGATGATTGTTGAAAAACATAGCTTCTTCAAACGATTTGGAGTTTGCATCCCGCAAATATTGTTGAACTATTGTAAAAATATCTTCCATCGTTCTATAATTTTGGGTTCTACAATATTCAGCTTGTGCATCCAATGTTGTCATAAACGCATTAGTTTCTTCGACATTGGGTTTGTTAAGAGTCTTCTCAAACAAAAGCCACTCCGGGAGAGTACGTTCCCAAAATATGGATGGTGTAGGCAATAAAAGAGGTATTCGATGCATTTTCCCAATTATATATTAAAACACAAAGATGTAATTCCGAGATATGTATACGCATTAACTCATTTAAATCATGCAGTATGTATCTATTGTGAATGAAAACAGTGTTGTATTTATATGTTCGGTATTCATTCATAAATGTGCACAAAAATAGCACCATGTCATGTCGCCATATTTATGTCTTGACAAGTGGAAATTTATGTATGTATTTTGTAAGCAAGTGGAAAATGGCAGGAAAATGGAAAAATTTATGGAACAAGTAAAGGGTTTAGTTTAGTATCACTTAGAGAAAGGACGAGATTAGTCAAAACCAAGTCGGAGGAGTCATAACAGATTAAAATAAATAGAACAAGTGCGTTGAAAGTTAAGTGTTTTTTTTATTGTAAAATAAAACGGTTTTATGTAAATAAAATATTAAATATAACCGAAAAACCATATTAGTGGGCAAATCAAGTTGTTTGCAAAATTACAAAGTGCTACGAGTAAACAAAAATAAAAAAAAGGCGAACAACAACAAATACATACACCGCCAGAAGACTGTCTTATGCAACGGGTAACCACTCAGAAGCTGAAAATCCTAGCCGGCGAACCTGTAAGAAAACAAAGGAAACAGGTAAAATTTATTGTATCGGCAATTAGGTATTTAAAGAAGCCATTACCTGATATAAAGTACCCAGCATATATGTATAAATATATATATACATGTAATACATATATATACATAGACTCTCTCCATTTTTTATTTCGGCAAGGACGCGAAAGCTTCGCGCATTTTGGGGTTTAGCGCCATCAATATTTTTTTATCAACAGGGCGCCAAGCCATATTAGAAATCCAGAAAGAAAAAGAAAGACATTTTTGTGTTAACATTTATTGAAAAAAAGAAAATAAGATTTAAAGAATAATTAAATAAATTTTTATATGTTAAGTGTAGTATATATATGTTCAGTGTAATTTAGTTTTTAAATTTCGTCGATATTGTAGTCATTAAGGGTTGTTAATGCCTAACTAGGAAAAACTGATAAGTTTGAGGTTAAAGAATTTGGTAACGCTCAGGGTTTCTACGACCTATAGGAAATTGTAAAGTGGAAAATTGTTCGTATTTTTCTATTGTCGTCCATTAAAATACAGGGACGAGTAGACCGCTTAACAGAGCTCTTTTAGGCAGGGTAATAGATATTAAAAATAAATTATACGTGAAGGCTAAACTTTACAAGTTTTATAGGTAGGTTAGAAATTACTGGAATTGTTTTTGTTGCGTGTAGTTATCTTATTTGGCATTTTTTTTAACTTGTCAGATTTTTTTTTCTATTTAGGCAATACAAAGTTAGTTTTAATGTTAGGTTAATTGTGTATTTTTATGTTAGTCAAACGATTTAGGCTAAGTTTTTTTTTATTGATAGTTAATAATAAAAATCTAAAAAAATATAACAAAAGAAAAAATTTATAAAAAAAAATAATATTAGGCTAGTTCGTGTAGTTTTTAGGAAATTTTGATTTGTTAGTTTTAAGATTTTTATTTAAATAAATATGTGAATTGTTTTAAGTGTTGAAACGAATATGTTTGTGTGCTAAACTGTTTTTTGTTCGGGTGAGGTAATGTGAGGCTAGTGCGGTAAGTGTGTGTGGATTTTGGGGGACCAAAAAAATAACATTTATCAGGAGTGTTTGTGTCCCAGGTGGTCTCGCCCCCCTTGATTGCCTTTAAACTCTAGGCCAAATTTATCGATACGTATTTTCCATCCGTCATGAGCAGGGTTTGCCATGGCTGGAGGGGGAAAATCGTATCTAGGCGGCTGCTGATTTTGCCCAGGTCTATTTCTAGCTCCGTATTGATCGAAATTTAGCGCGCCTGTGGAACGATTTCTGTCCCTATCCGACAGGCTTCTCACTGCGTTTGCTAGCTGGGCGATATTTTCGTTAACTTTTCTCATTTCAAAGCCTATTCTTTCCTCCACAAACTTATTAATCGCACGGTCTAAATTGGCTTTCATGTCACTTACGCTTTCATGGACCATGGCCCTAACTGATGGAGATAAGTCCCGCTGGTGGATGTCATTATCTGAAACATTATTTGCTTTTTTCGGTATAGCACCCTGAGTGGTTGCCTGGGCATTAATAACCTCTGACAGATCCGCAATTTGAGGGGCGTTTGTAGCCATCTTGGTTGACCTATCACCCTTGAAATATTTTTCTTTGACTTGCGGCGAAGAACGATTCAAATCAAAGGATCTGTTTCGCTCTCTATGTCTCTTTAAACTATCTGACCTACTCGCAAAAGTTTTTCCCTTGTTATCAGAAGGTTCGGCCATAAAAAAAATCGCTGTCAAAGCTCGCGTTTAAATTCACCAAAAATAATTAAGTTTATTTGTAATTAAAATTTTTATGTAACGGCAGAAAATTTTAAATAACTATCGAAAATCGGGTAGGGTTTTGTTAAAAAAAATTTATATAAATAAATAATTACAAATTTAGTAAGCGAGAAAAAATGTGGTCTGGCAACACTCGACACTTATATTGGTCTACGACTGACCAAAAAAAATTACTACAATCAATCACTAATTTACTAATACTATAATAATAGACAAATAATATCCTACAACAAACATTAACTATTTACTAAACATAAACTAAAAAAACATAAGTCTATTAATTCAATTAAATTTCGACTAAAATTCGTAAAATTACTAATAAGTTATTGTAATAATTATAACTAAAGTTTAATTTCACTTATAAGTATAATAATTAATAGTGTTGATTTTACACCACAAACTACACTAAATTGGCTAAAAATGAAGACAGAATACAATAATTAGTTTCACTAAAGTTAGTTTTATAAAAAAAATTGTAAATATTAGTTCTCAAGACAGACGAAATTATTACACAACTCGGGTTCGGTTATAATGATGACCAGTTAACTGACGTGTGTGGTTTAACTTTTGTTTATTTATTTTAAGTACCCTTTTACGGGTCTCCTAAATTGTTTCCCAGACAATATTTAAAGCAAATGCGTTTAACCGATGCTATTTGGCTGTTACTAGAGCTTATAAGTTCGGTTTTAGCATATCACGCCTCTGAGCTTTCGCTCAGAGTGGATACTAAAACTTCCCTTAAAACCCCGGGCCAAAAAAAACATTGCTTGCCCCTTTATAACTACTATACTACAGACCCCTGACCTTTTCAGAGCGGCTATAACAGTTATATTGGGAGTTTGAAACCTGTTTGTGTGATTAAAATCGTCAAAATACGACAGGCCTCTGAATTTTATTTCTGAGCGGTTACTTTGATTTATTTTCTCACACAAACCGACTTTAGGCTGAAACTATATAACAAAACGAAAACGAGAAAAAATATAACTCTTAGAACGTCCAATAGGATGTTTTTCTACTAATAAAACTCCCAAGCTAACGTCCAAAAAGTATTGAATGTATTGGTATGACACTAAAGTTGTAAATTGAAAAAAATTTAGATCTGCACAGCAAACATTACTTTATAGCTAGTGTTTACGGCCTATAAGCTCTTGGCCTATAGGTTAACAAATACTAAATTCCTAACAAACATCAAGTACATTTTAATGTCGACTGGACTATTGCATTACAAATACTAATAGTTCTATTGAAAAAAATGTACGTTGATGTTTTGTACACACAAAGCTAAAACAAATGTTTCATTTAAGATTGGGCGCCATATTGTTACGTGACTCTTGGCCGCTACGGTTGTGATGCCAGCCAGCTCAACGCAGGCATCCGCAGGGCAGGTTCCAACCCACAACCACAGCAGAACCACGAACAATTAAAATTGAACAAAAACTATAATACAAAAAAAAACTACACAAACACGGAAACAATTGGGAGAGTGGACATAGTGGACGTCCACCATGTCCACTCTCCCAATTGTTTCCGTGTTTGTGTAGTTTTTTTTTTGTATTATAGTTTTTGTTCAATTTTAATTGTTCGTGGTTCTGCTGTGGTTGTGGGTTGGAACCTGCCCTGCGGATGCCTGCGTTGAGCTGGCTGGCATCACAACCGTAGCGGCCAAGAGTCACGTAACAATATGGCGCCCAATCTTAAATGAAACATTTGTTTTAGCTTTGTGTGTACAAAACATCAACGTACATTTTTTTCAATAGAACTATTAGTATTTGTAATGCAATAGTCCAGTCGACATTAAAATGTACTTGATGTTTGTTAGGAATTTAGTATTTGTTAACCTATAGGCCAAGAGCTTATAGGCCGTAAACACTAGCTATAAAGTAATGTTTGCTGTGCAGATCTAAATTTTTTTCAATTTACAACTTTAGTGTCATACCAATACATTCAATACTTTTTGGACGTTAGCTTGGGAGTTTTATTAGTAGAAAAACATCCTATTGGACGTTCTAAGAGTTATATTTTTTCTCGTTTTCGTTTTGTTATATAGTTTCAGCCTAAAGTCGGTTTGTGTGAGAAAATAAATCAAAGTAACCGCTCAGAAATAAAATTCAGAGGCCTGTCGTATTTTGACGATTTTAATCACACAAACAGGTTTCAAACTCCCAATATAACTGTTATAGCCGCTCTGAAAAGGTCAGGGGTCTGTAGTATAGTAGTTATAAAGGGGCAAGCAATGTTTTTTTTGGCCCGGGGTTTTAAGGGAAGTTTTAGTATCCACTCTGAGCGAAAGCTCAGAGGCGTGATATGCTAAAACCGAACTTATAAGCTCTAGTAACAGCCAAATAGCATCGGTTAAACGCATTTGCTTTAAATATTGTCTGGGAAACAATTTAGGAGACCCGTAAAAGGGTACTTAAAATAAATAAACAAAAGTTAAACCACACACGTCAGTTAACTGGTCATCATTATAACCGAACCCGAGTTGTGTAATAATTTCGTCTGTCTTGAGAACTAATATTTACAATTTTTTTTTATAAAACTAACTTTAGTGAAACTAATTATTGTATTCTGTCTTCATTTTTAGCCAATTTAGTGTAGTTTGTGGTGTAAAATCAACACTATTAATTATTATACTTATAAGTGAAATTAAACTTTAGTTATAATTATTACAATAACTTATTAGTAATTTTACGAATTTTAGTCGAAATTTAATTGAATTAATAGACTTATGTTTTTTTAGTTTATGTTTAGTAAATAGTTAATGTTTGTTGTAGGATATTATTTGTCTATTATTATAGTATTAGTAAATTAGTGATTGATTGTAGTAATTTTTTTTGGTCAGTCGTAGACCAATATAAGTGTCGAGTGTTGCCAGACCACATTTTTTCTCGCTTACTAAATTTGTAATTATTTATTTATATAAATTTTTTTTAACAAAACCCTACCCGATTTTCGATAGTTATTTAAAATTTTCTGCCGTTACATAAAAATTTTAATTACAAATAAACTTAATTATTTTTGGTGAATTTAAACGCGAGCTTTGACAGCGATTTTTTTTATGGCCGAACCTTCTGATAGCAAGGAAAAAACTTTTGCGAGTAGGTCAGATAGTTTAAAGAGACATAGAGAGCGAAACAGATCCTTTGATTTGAATCGTTCTTCGCCGCAAGTCAAAGAAAAATATTTCAAGGGTGATAGGTCAACCAAGATGGCTACAAACGCCCCTCAAATTGCGGATCTGTCAGAGACTATTAATGCCCAGGCAACCACTCAGGGTGCTATACCGAAAAAAGCAAATAATGTTTCAGATAATGACATCCACCAGCGGGACTTATCTCCATCAGTTAGGGCCATGGTCCATGAAAGCGTAAGTGACATGAAAGCCAATTTAGACCGTGCGATTAATAAGTTTGTGGAGGAAAGAATAGGCTTTGAAATGAGAAAAGTTAACGAAAATATCGCCCAGCTAGCAAACGCAGTGAGAAGCCTGTCGGATAGGGACAGAAATCGTTCCACAGGCGCGCTAAATTTCGATCAATACGGAGCTAGAAATAGACCTGGGCAAAATCAACACCCGCCTAGATACGATTTTCCCCCTCCAGCCATGGCAAACCCTGCTAATGACGGATGGAAAATACGTATCGATAAATTTGGCCTAGAGTTTAAAGGCAATCAAGGGGGGCGAGACCAGTTGTCTGTGGAAGAGTTCATTTTTAGACTCGAACACATGCAGCGACAATATAGAATTCCGTGGGAGGAAATCCTTCGGGATTTTCATCTGCTGATCTCAGGATCAGTGCAGCAGTGGTACTGGGCTCTACTCCAGACCACTGTTATATCAGAATGGAGCACCCTGCGATTAGCTTTGTTAAATAGATTTAAAACGGTACGGTCAAATTGGGAGCTCATGCAAGAGCTTGTAGAGCGAAAGCAGCAACCAGGCGAATCCATTGACGATTATTTTCACAGCCTTAACGTGTTGAGGGCCAGGTTAGAAACGCCTGTAGCGGAGGGAGAAATGATAAAAATAGCTAAAAGAAATCTGAGGGAGGGAATAGCCCGAATTGTCTACCCGATGAATGTGAGTTCGGTCGAAAATCTGCGCATGGAGTGCATTGAGGCCGAAAGGACTTTTTCGCGTAATTCCGCGCGAAATATTCCGCCTCCGCCCAGCAGAGCCCCGAGATATGTGAGCGAAGCTGTTGTTGACCTTGAGGAAAGTGAGTCAGAACTTTTAACTGAACTTGCAGCCATTAACAGCCCACCGATCTGTTGGAACTGCCAGCAAAAAGGGCACATTTTTAAAGAATGTCCTTCGACTCAAAGGACCCTGTTTTGTTACCGGTGTGGCAAACCGGACACTATTACACCCAAGTGTCCTCAGTGCGCACAAGACCGGGGAAACTCGCGGAGGGGCGCGGCTATGAACGGGGGGCCGCGGTCCAGCGAAACTGCCCCGAAATAATTTCCGATAAATCTCCTAAATCTCCTGAATTTTCAAAAATAAAACATTTATTACCACTAGAAATTAGGGCAGAAAATTATGAAAAAGTCAAGGAGCGTATTTTCAATCACTCTAACAATTCTTTTAGCCCAAAGCATTTACTGGAAACAAATAATACCGGCAAGGACCAACATTTAAACTTAGAAAACAATTCTAGCCCAAATTCAGGCAAGTGGCAACACATTTCAAAGCTACGAAGCGATTTTATTGAAAGAAAACGGCAGCGACATCTATTGGCCGAATCCGTGAACCATTGTAGCTCTAAATCTGATCCGAGGCCGTATGCCGAAGTTTGGTTAAACGGTAAAATAATAAAAGGCCTTCTAGACTCAGGCGCGTCCGTTAGCCTTTTAGGAAAAAATTGCCGCGAAACAGTCAGCGAATTAAATGCAAAATTGGTCCCTATTTACAGCAACGTGCGCACCGCTACCGGCCAACAACATCGCGTGCTAGGAAAATGCCTATTAAAGGTAGAATATAACGGTAAAAATCAAAACATTATTTTTTATTTATGTCCGGAATTAGACCAGGAACTTTACCTGGGCGTAGATTTCTGGCGAGCGTTTGAGATAGCGCCTGAAATCATATCGGCCGAAATAAGTAGAAGTTGCTCAGAGTTTGCACAATGATAGCGAAAATTATAAATTAAATAAACACGTGCTTACACCTGAACAACAACAACAATTGGATGAGGTCGTAAAAAAGTTTCCCTCGTTCGAGGAAAAAGGTCTAGGCTGCACGAGTTACCGTAAGAGGAAATGAAACCTCGTTTGATGCCAGTTGATTAATAATAATTTTTATTTTCTTCCACTTCTTTTTATGTTCTTACAAAACGTTGTGTTTGCATTTTGCTGCATTTTAATTAATAAATTGAAAATTAAATGTGTTAATACAATTTAGGTAATTTGATTTTACAAGCTAAGCTATTTGTTGTTGTTCTTAAAGTTTTTAAAATTCTTAAGAAATTGAAAATAGAATGTGGCGATACAATTTAGGTAGTTGAACTTATTTGATTTTGCAAGGTAAGTTATTTGTTGTTGTTCTTAAAGTTTTTAAAATTCTTAGGAAATTGAAAATAGAATGTGTCGACACAATTTAAGTAGTTGAACTTATTTGATTTTACAAGGTAAGTTATTTGTTGTTGTTCTTAAAGTTTTAAATTACAATTTATAAAATTCTTAGGAAATCTAATTGAACTTATTTAATTTTACACAGTGACCGTTGATGATTTGTTGTTATTGTTGTTGTTTTTGGATGGGTTGGTTGCCGTTGGTAACTCCTCCCCCCCTAGAGTAGAGCGAGGGCCACAAAGATTCTGCAGGGGCACGAACGAAACCACTAAAGAAATTTGTAGTCGGTATATATTGAATTTTCTTCTTTAGGCATAATGTTGTACCGATGATAATTAAGATGATTATGATAATAGCTCCGTATGTAGCATATTGGTGAGTAATTGTTGTTTTTTCAAGTGAAGACATCATTTTGTGGTCATTAAATTGGAATGACTTTAGTTTCTGCAAGTTGAATTCTTCTATGACCGTGTCTGGGATCACGTTAACAAATTTAGGTAATGTAATATTGATATACTTGTGGTAAGTTTTTGGTTTGTCTTCATATATTAATCCGTTGATGATAAGTGTGCAATTCTCATAAAATAGTAGTGCTGTGTTCGTTATGTTGACAGTTTTCCCACAATCAGATTCAACAGAAATGAGCGGTGTATTTATGAAAAGCACAAAATTATTTTCAGGTTGGTATATTGTTTCGAATCTTCCTACGTCCTTTATGTTACATCTTGGCTGTTGGTTGCGGATGAGTTTACCCAAACATAATGATTGCTCGAACGGTTCACTTCTCATTGGATTTTTACAAATATATATATTTTCTAACTTAAAACATTTATCATTATAATAATTGATTGATTTATCATTGTAAACTATATAATCAGAGGTAATGATTTGTCGTGTTTCGTTTATAGGTAAGGGTATGATATGAGACATGACAAAGTTTTCTTTTTTTATTATTGGAATTTTTATATTAAATACAATATTTGAGTTATTATAATATGCTTGGAGTTCCAAAATTTCGTAAATTTGTTCTACAGAATTTATTTCAGGTATTTGGTTGTTAAGTGAGTTGTAAATTGTGTCAATTTCATTGTGACTTAGTATAAATTTTGATATTACATTTATTTTAGCTAATACAATACTTTCTGCTATATTGCTGATTTGATTAATTAATATGTCTATATTATAATTGATTCTGTTAATATATTGTATTTTGGAGATGATTAGATCCTCTTTGTATATTTTGTTGGATATATTTTCATATGTGTGTTTTAAGAATTTTGTGATACTATCTTGTTCGCTATTAATGTGTTTAGTTATATTGCTGAATCTCTCTATCATTTCTGTATTTAGAATAATTTGTTTTGTAATATCAGTACTTATTTTATTTTTACTTTCCATTAGTTCCTTAAACTGTAAGTTTATTTTCATTGCATCGTTATTATCCATATTACCCGTAATGTATTTGATTGCGGAACCTAATCCATCAAATAGACCTCTCTTTTTTCTTTTAAAAGGCAATAAGTTATTGAGTTTGTCATTTAATTGCAATAGTTTTAATTTCGTAATTTTTAACGAATCTTCAATAGATTTATCTTGTTCAAATATATTTAATGCTTCTGTAATTTTCTCAATATTGTTTATGTAATCGTTGAGGTCAATTAAATGGATTACATTTTGGTAATGGTCAATAATTTTGGCATCTCCCAGCCTTAATTCTACAATGGCCAATCCGTTATTAAGTTCTTGAATATCTATTTTTTGGGCTTGAATTGCCGTTAATCTAGAAATATATATATATATATATATATATATATATATATATATATATATATATATATATATATATATATATATATATATATATATATATATATATATATATATATATATATATATATATATATATATATATATATATATATATATATATATATATATATATATATATATATTATACAAGCATGTAATAGAATTGCTTAATTGTTATTTAAATAGCAAATTAAAGATATATTTATAATAGGTTTTTTCTGAATAAGTACATATTTAACAGTAAAGATGTTTTTTAGTTTCTCTGTTTTGTTTAATTTAGAATGGAAATACCAAATGTTTTTGACATTATTAAAAATTATTAAAAAAATTAAAAATCTTGTTTTTCTATTTTATTTTTTATTTCAACATTCTTTTCACAACCATTTTTATGAAATAATTGTTTTAAACTCGATATTGGGTATTCCCATTTTACAATATTTATCTAAAATAAATCTTATCTCTTCTATTATTGTGTTTCATTGTTTCTTTTTATTCTTCTTTTAATTTTAGATTTATGAATTTTTTGATTTTTCTCTGTTACAAATGCTATATTTTTATCGTTTTTTACAACATGTTTGGAGAATCTTGGAGTTATTTTATTTCTTCTGTTTTTTTTTCTGAACACTATGTTTTGTTTTGAGGTTTTTTGGTTTTATTCTATTTTTATTTAATTTTTCTATTCTTTTTTTTGACTGATGGTTGCATTTTTTCTTGAATTTTTGGATAAATAATTTGTTGGTACTCATTGAGTTTTTGTAAATATTCATGTTCTTTATTGTACTTTATTTCTTTACTGGAGACATGAGGTCTCCCAAAAAATAATTCGTAAGGTGTTAGTTTTGTCGTTGAGTGGATTGAGTTGTTATAAGTTATAAGAGCTTCTGAAAAAATTTCGTCATGGTCGATTGAAAGTCGGCTCTCTTTTCTTTTGGCTGTTATTATTCTATATAATTCTGTCAGTGTAGAGTGTAATCTCTCAATAGGTGCATTGCTTGAGGATTGCTGGAAGGAGGTTATGTGTAAATCAATGTCAAATTGTTTACAAAAGTCTTGAAAAATCATTGCAGTAAATTCTTTTCCCTGATCGCAGACGATCTTTTTGGGAATACCGTAAGTGCTAATGAAACTTTTGAGAGATTTAATTATGTTTAGGCTGGTTCTGGCAATTATTGTAAATCCTGCTGCAAATTTTGAGAATTTATCTATAATGGTTAGTATTTGTTGATGATTTATGTGGTAAATGTCTATATGGATAATGTCCAAAGGTTTTGAGGGTGTTTCCGGTATTTGATAGACAATCTTTTGCGGGTGTCTATCATACTTAAGTGTGTGACAGACGTCACAGTTGTTGATTATTTGGGAGGTTTTGCATTTCAAGTTTGGGAAAAAATATTCTTTTTTGAGATGTAAGTATGTTTCATCTATTCCTCTGTGGTTACTATTTTGATGATACCTTCTTATTATTTCGTCTTGTTCGTCATTATCTTTTATGTCGTTTATTTTTTGAGTACATCGTACTAGACGGTACGTTTTATTATTTGAAAAATAGGTGCTAAAGACCTTTTGGATAATTCGGAATATGTTGTCTTCAGAATAGATTGCAATGAGTCTGTGTGGTTTAAAATGTTTAACAAAAATTTTAGTTATTGAATTTTCGTCGAAAGCTGGTGAGCTAATTATCTTTCTGATTTTGTTTTTAAAAGGTACCTCAGTTGTTACTTTTGATTCTGGGTGAACTTCAAATATTATTTGGATATTGAATTCGTTTAATGGTTTTTCCGAGATTGGAATGCCATCGTCTTGATTCTCCTCTGCAGAATGAATTGTACTATCTGTAGTATCTGCAGCTGGGTCTACCTCAAGGTTATTTACGTCTGTCTTTATTCTACTGAGAGCATCAGCGTTCGTATTTTGCGTACCTTTTTTATATACAATTTCATATTCAAATTCCTCTAACTTCAAACGCCAACGGACTAGCTTTGAATTAGGTTCCTTTAGACCCATTATCCAAGTTAATGGTCTATGATCGGTCACTATTTTAAATTTGCGACCAAAAAGGTACGGGCGAAAGTATCTTGTCGCCCACACTATGGCTAATAGCTCTTTTTCAATAGTAGAGTAATTTGTTTCCGAAGTATTTAGTGTTCTGCTAGCATAGCAAATTGGTTTATCGTTACCTATCTGTCCTTGGGACAACACGGCGCCCAATGCAAAATTGCTAGCATCTGTTGTAAGGATAAAATCCTTAGAGAAGTCTGGGTACTGTAAAATTGGATCGTTACAGAGCAGATTCTTACACATTTCGAATGTTTTTACATAACTTTCAGTTAACTTTATTTCCATACCTTTTTTTAGGCAAACCGTTAAAGGTTTTGTCAATTTGGCGAAGTTTGGGATAAATTTTCTATAATATCCTAATAACCCTAAGAATGATTTTAGGTTTTTTGCTGTCTTTGGAATCGGAAAATTTTTTACTGCGCTTATTTTGCTTGGATTTGGTTTTATACCTTCTGTTGACACAATATGCCCTAAAAATTCAATTTCTTTTCGTAGAAACTCCGACTTATCTAATTGAATTTTAAAATTTGAGTCTCTTAATTTTTCGAAAACCAAATCCAGATTCCTAATGTGTTCTTGTAAAGAGGTGCCGAAAATAATAATATCATCCAAATACACAAGACATACTTTTCCTATTAGTTCCCTCAAAATATTATCCATTACCCGTTGGAAGGTAGACGGGGCATTTTTTAGACCAAATGGCATCCTGATGAACTCATAATGGCCTCCTTCCACAGAAAAGGCAGTTTTCTGTATGTCTTTAGGGTCCATCTCAATTTGATGGAACCCACTTGCGAGATCTACAGTGGAGAAGTATACACATCTTCCCAACTTATCCAGAAGTTCGTTTATGTTTGGTATAGGGTATTTGTCTGTTACGGTTTTTTCATTGACTTTTCTAAAATCGATTACTAATCTCCACTTTTGTTTGCCACTCGCGTCCTTCTTTTTTGGGACGATCCACACGGGTGAACTCCACGGTGAATAACTAGGACGTATTATATTTTGATTTAGTAATTTAGAAATTTGATCCTGAACTTCCTTCTTGTGGACATAGGGATACCTGTATGATTTTGTGTATACTGGAATTTCATTACTTGTAGGGATACTATGTCTTATTTTATTGGAGAATGTTAGTTTTTGCCCTTCTCTATAAAAAATTTCTGAATATTTTTTACATGTTTTTAATAATAGCTTTCTTTCCTCGTTGTTAAGATGGTCAAGTCTGAGGAGATGTCTTATATCATCCACCTCTTCACTTCTTGGTGTTTCCATCTCTAAGGAATGAATTTCAAAGAAGCTACTAGAACAGTAATTGTGCACCTTAATAGGTTGTTCAAAATAAACTACTTCTATGTTATTGCTTATATTAGATATTTCAATTAAACTAAACCACTTGTTTGCTTTGTATATTCCACTCGATATAATAATGTTGTCGCCTATTTGAGTTTCTGGGATCCAGATGTCACCGAATTCGACATCCACTGGTAAATTAAACAATTTTTTTGTATTTGGTTCTAATAAAAATCTTTCGGAACATATATTTGGTTTATGATGTAAAGGTATTATTACAGATTTTGTTTTTATTATATTTTTATCTAAGTCAATTTGAGCTCCAAGGTTTGATAAAAAATCAATTCCTAAGAGACCATCAAAATAATTATGGAATTTGAACACCAAAAATGAAAATTTACCTGTTTGGTTAAATTCATTAAAGGTTGGAAGTATTGCTATTTCATTAATTTGGTGTTTTGCTAGTATAGTTTTAATGGTTGTAGGCTTACATTTAACGAGTTGTTGTGGGTGAACATGCTCTGGAGAAATGAAGGACGTAGATGCACCGGTATCTATTAAGAATTTAAAATTTTTCTGATCAAATTTAATATTAATATATTTTAGCTCATTCCCATGCTTATTGACATCTAAATAACCTGTGGGTTTTTCGAGGTAACGCCTAAAAAATTGACTTCTTCTTCTTCTACATTAGTTAGCTCATGTTGTGTTAGTTCTTCACAATTATTCAGTTCCATGTTAGGGTACCTTCTTATTTGTGAACTTGGACTTTGTTTTATATTTGAAAATGAATTTTTACTTCTCAGATGAGAAAATCCGCTAGAAGTGTCCATTGGTTCAGGTGGTGGTAATTTAGGTATACCATTATTAAAGGGAGTATGTTGTTGTGGAAAATTATTGGAGTATCTTTGTGAGTTAAAATTGTGAAAATTGTTTGTGATAGGATTTTGATTTTTCCTGGCATTAAAAGGATTTTGATAATTTTCTCGTATGTTACCATTGTTTTGGTTTCTGTACTGAAAATTATTATGAAAGTTATTATTGTATTGTCTGTTATTGTTAGTATAGCGGTTTCTATAATAGGGAACATTATTAAATCTTTGTTGATTTTGATACCTGTTAAAATTCTTTTGTCCGAAACCTTGTTGGTAATAAATGTTTTGCTCTTTAATGCAGCAATCCAACGCTTCTGCTAAATTAGTTGGCCTCATTGCTCTAATAGTTGTTCCCAAAGGGTCCTTTAGTCCAGTGGTAAATGCATTGAGGCACATTTCAGCATAGAGCCTTTTTTTTGCAGTTATAACATTTGCATCAGTTTCATGTAAACATATGTTATTACATAGAGCTGACTGTAGCTCAACGACTTCCCCGTAAAATTTTTCGAATGGTTTATTATACTGTTTTAAGGAGTGTAAATCTTTAATCAGTGAGGTTTCGGTACGTTTATCCGAATAATACGTAATAAGATTTTCCTTAATGTTATCCCAGTTTAATGGGGTTCCGTACATGTTCAAAATTTCGTTTGCTTGGCCATCGATTTTATTTCGAATGGCCCTTAGCAAGATTTGACCATACGGTGTTTTGTCTGTACCACGAATAAATAAAAGAATCTCTTCGACGTTGTTAATAAATTCATGAAGTAGCCTGGGGTTACCGTCAAATGTTGGTAATTGTTTAATTGCGTCTGGTATCTTTAGAGATTGAAATACTTCGTTTTGAATATTAGTTGCCATTTCGGCAGGAAGGGTTTGTTCACTATTCATAATTTCAAAGCTTCCTGTTTCTGGTATAGAGGTTAAACTTTTACTCTTAAATATGTTATATGGTGTAAACCTATTTCGCTTTGGCATTTATTCTAAATACTTTTCCAAAATAAAATAAAAGATAACTTACAGGAAAATCAGAAATACTATTTGCATTGTTGATTTATCCGGGCCTTTTATAAAATGTTTTATTAATTTATTGCTTTTATTTATGTTATGATTATCAATCAACTTTAGCGTAGGTTGACGGTTAAGTAAGCACTTGTGTATGAATGGTTTATTGGATAGTATGTATAAAAAAAATTTTTTAAATGATTATTTTTCAAACTTCTTTTTTTTTATTATTTTTATTTTTTATTTAATATTTTTCATAACTTTGTACATATATTTTTATAAATCTTTCTATTTTGTAAAGGCTACTGATATTCACTCAAAGCCACTTTTTTTATATTGATATAAATTAATTTTTTTTGTATTAAAAATATTTTATTTTTCTAAAAGTCAGGTCTCAATATGATGTTCGCTCATATTATAGCGACCTTTGTATATAATATAGTATAATTTTTGAATTTTTTTCAGAGGATTAATTATGATATTCACCAATTTTGTTTTTATTTTTCTATTCCTTTTCTCCAAAGGATTAGTTATGATATGCCTTTATAACATAATATTTTTTCCTTTATTTATATATTTTTTTAATTCTTTTTCTTTTTTTATTTTACACCATCCACATAAACTTTTCCACACATATTTTCACAAGTACCTAAACTTAAACCGCCCGTTCGACTGCGCCAGTTACCGTAAGAGGAAATGAAACCTCGTTTGATGCCAGTTGATTAATAATAATTTTTATTTTCTTCCACTTCTTTTTATGTTCTTACAAAACGTTGTGTTTGCATTTTGCTGCATTTTAATTAATAAATTGAAAATTAAATGTGTTAATACAATTTAGGTAATTTGATTTTACAAGCTAAGCTATTTGTTGTTGTTCTTAAAGTTTTTAAAATTCTTAAGAAATTGAAAATAGAATGTGGCGATACAATTTAGGTAGTTGAACTTATTTGATTTTGCAAGGTAAGTTATTTGTTGTTGTTCTTAAAGTTTTTAAAATTCTTAGGAAATTGAAAATAGAATGTGTCGACACAATTTAAGTAGTTGAACTTATTTGATTTTACAAGGTAAGTTATTTGTTGTTGTTCTTAAAGTTTTAAATTACAATTTATAAAATTCTTAGGAAATCTAATTGAACTTATTTAATTTTACACAGTGACCGTTGATGATTTGTTGTTATTGTTGTTGTTTTTGGATGGGTTGGTTGCCGTTGGTAACTCACGCAACTCGAAAAGCACGAGATTAAATTAGTACCCGGCACGAATCCGGTCAAGGATAAACATTATCCGATTTCGCCGGCAGTACAGGCTATAGTTTATGAAGAGTTAGACAACATGCTTCGCCCAAATGTGATCGAGGAGAGTAACAGCCCGTGGTCAAACAGGACTACGGTGGTTCGAAAGCCAGGCAAAAATCGCTTTTGTCTGGATGCGCGCAAATTAAACGCGGTCACGATAAAAGACGCATATCCGCTGCAGAACATAGACGGAATTCTAAGTCGCATAGATCAGACGCATTACATAAGCATCGTCGACCTGAAGTATGCCTTCTGGCAAATCGAGCTGGAAGAAGAAGCAAAGCCGTATACAGCTTTTACGGTGCCAGGTCGACCGCTGTACCAGTTTCGCGTAATGCCGTTTGGTCTATGTAACGCAGCGCAACGTCTATGTAGGCTGATGGACAAGGTGATACCTGCGAGGCTAAAACCGAATGTTTTTATATATTTAGATGATCTCCTCATAATATCCGAAGAGTTTTCAACACATTTAAAATTGCTCAAGGATGTGGCCGAGTGCCTTGAAAAGGCCAACTTAACAATAGGCCTTAAGAAGTCGATGTTTTGTTTCAGGGAGTTAAGGTATCTAGGCTTTATCATAGGTGGCGGCGTGTTAAGGACTGACCCCGAAAAGGTCAAAGCGATTGTTCAAATATCGTTGCCGAAATCGCCTAGAGATGTAAGAAGTTTTTTAGGGACTGCTGGGTGGTATAGGCGTTTCATAAAAGATTTTGCCTCCATCTCAGCAGCCCTAACCGATACGCTCAAAAAAGGTAAAAAGTTCGAAATTACACCTGGTGCGATTGAAGCATTCGAAACTCTGAAAATATCACTTACGACCGCCCCTGTGTTGCGCCACCCCGATTTCAACTTGCCTTTTTATATTCAATGTGACGCGTCAGAGTTCGGAATAGGGGCAGTTTTATTTCAAAAAAATTCAAATGGCGATGAAAACCCCATCGCGTTTTATAGCCAAAAGCTCACAGCCTGCCAAAGGAATTATTCGGTCACCGAAAAAGAATGCCTTGCAGCTGTATTGGCAGTTAAGCGTTTCAGGCCGTACGTCGAAATGATGAACTTCACGGTCATCACGGACCATGCGAGCCTGAAATGGCTTATGTCGTTAAAAGACCTTAGTGGTCGCCTTGCCAGGTGGTCACTACAGCTGCAGGCATACGATTTCGTGATCGAACATCGTAAAGGGGCAGAGAATGTAGTAGCGGATATGCTATCACGCATGCCTATTAATATAGCCGAAATGACTGAAGAAAGCTTCTTTGATTTCGAAACAACAGCCTTTGAATCCGAAGACTATTTAGAATTGGTCAAAAGCGTTGAACAATATCAAGCAAAACTCCCCGATTTACGTGTTGATGAAGGAAAAATATACAAAAAAACTATTTTTGATAACATCGATAATGTGAGCGAATCAATCTGGAAATTGTGGATTCCACAGGATATCACCCACATTCTAATCGAAAAAGCCCACGGCAGCATGACCGCAGCCCATGGTGGCATGCGAAAAACCCTAGACCGGCTAAAAAGATTTTACTATTGGCCAAAAATGGCAACTCAGGTCCAAAATTATATCCGAAATTGCAAAACTTGCAAAGAAACAAAGTCAGTAAACCGACACACAATGCCGACTATAGGAGCCGAAGTGCAAACCGATATACCTTTTCAGAAAATATATATCGATTTCTTAGGTAAATACCCCAGGTCGAAAACCGGAAACGCATATATCTTCATTGTGGTTGATCATTTTTCTAAATTTTGTTTCTTAAAGGCCATGAAGGAGGCAACGGCCAAAAATGTAGTGCAGTTTTTAGTGCAGGAAGTGTTTCAAAAATTTGGAGTACCGGAAGTACTGCATAGTGACAATGGTCAGCAATTCATTTCGGCAGCATTTACCGAAATGATTGATACCTACCGAATAAAACACCTTAAAACCGCATTTTATTCACCCCAGTCTAATGCGGCCGAACGGGTAAACCAATCCGTGCTGGCAGCCATAAGGGCGTATCTCGAAAAAGATCAGCGGGATTGGGATTTATACCTCCCAGATATAGAATGTGCAATGCGCACATCAATACATGCTGCTACGGGAGTAACACCGTTTTTCGCCTTATTCGCGCACAATATTTACTCAAATGGAGCAGACTATCGGTTGGCCCGGAAACTAAAATCGCTGTCAGAACACCAAATTACAGATTTACAACAAAAGGATAAGTTAAGTTTAATTCGCGAAAAAATTAAAAACAACCTCAAGGAAGCCTACGATAAAAGCGCAAGTAGGTATAATAAAAGGGCGCGAGTTGTAAAGTTTAGTCCGGGACAAGAGGTGTACAGGAAAAACTTTGCACTATCGGATTTTAAAAACAACATAAATTCAAAATTTTGTCGCAAATATCTAAGATGTCGCATTAAAAGACCAATTGGAAACAATATGTATGAGCTTGAGTCGCTCCAAGGCAAACCAATTGGCACTTTTCATGCGAAAGACATCAAAATCTGATAAATAGTGCAATATTTTTTCAATCTGTGATAATTAGGGTTAATAAGATAGAGGTTAGTCTGTGATATTAGGGTTAAGGTGCAATATAGATTAAGTTTATGTTGTGTCTGTCCCGTTTTTTTTATACCTGACTTCCTTTTTTTTCGGATAAACCCTAAACTGTCCACTAAACGACTTTAAACTGTAATGGAGTACCTGATAATTAATAAAACCCTATGTATAGAAAGTCTGTCCACTAAACAAAGTCTAATTGAAAACCAATGTACCTGATCTAAGCAAAACAATAGCAAATAATAATCTATCAAAGTATTGTGCTAGTAAGGGTTTTGTTTTATTCTTAGGGAAGACGAACACATATTACAAAAAGAGATAAAAAAAACTATAAAATAACTCACAAAAGAAAAATAAGTAGCACGGCAGCGCAGTAAAAGGGTACCACCCTAATAACCTAGATAGATGAACAAAAGAAAGTTAAAACATACATATAGATACATCAAACACTTACCTGATTACCCGGCTTGAGACTTTCAGGGTGTGGGAGTTCCCCACGTTTGGCCGAAACACTCACGACCCACTTTGTCCCATCCGCACACCGTTTCCCCCGACGTACACTTGTTGGCAACGGAGTTTTGTTGCGTCTGGTATCGGCAGACCAGATTATTTACCGGCGTCACCCTAATGGGTTCCTGCATAGCAGACCATACACTTCACAAAGTTCCTCCTTTGCTGTTTTAAAAAACTTTGACTTGTTCTATGACTTCTAGGTACATTTCATAATCCTTGGAAGCTTGCTCAAAAAAAAAACACTTACAATAATTTATGTTTCCTCTGATCATAAGAGCGCATAGCAAAATGGGCGAGTCTTTGGGAGTGCGTAATATAAGATGATTGATGAAAAACATAGCTTCTTCAAACGATTTGGAGTTTGCATCCCGCAAATATTGTTGAACTATTGTAAAAATATCTTCCATCGTTCTATAATTTTGGGTTCTACAATATTCAGCTTGTGCATCCAATGTTGTCATAAACGCATTAGTTTCTTCGACATTGGGTTTGTTAAGAGTCTTCTCAAACAAAAGCCACTCCGGGAGAGTACGTTCCCAAAATATGGATGGTGTAGGCAATAAAAGAGGTATTCGATGCATTTTCCCAATTATATATTAAAACACAAAGATGTAATTCCGAGATATGTATACGCATTAACTCATTTAAATCATGCAGTATGTATCTATTGTGAATGAAAACAGTGTTGTATTTATATGTTCGGTATTCATTCATAAATGTGCACAAAAATAGCACCATGTCATGTCGCCATATTTATGTCTTGACAAGTGGAAATTTATGTATGTATTTTGTAAACAAGTGGAAAATGGCAGGAAAATGGAAAAATTTATGGAACAAGTAAAGGGTTTAGTTTAGTATCACTTAGAGAAAGGACGAGATTAGTCAAAACCAAGTCGGAGGAGTCATAACAGATTAAAATAAATAGAACAAGTGCGTTGAAAGTTAAGTGTTTTTTTTTATTGTAAAATAAAACGGTTTTATGTAAATAAAATATTAAATATAACCGAAAAACCATATTAGTGGGCAAATCAAGTTGTTTGCAAAATTACAAAGTGCTACGAGTAAACAAAAATAAAAAAAAGGCGAACAACAACAAATACATACACCGCCAGAAGACTGTCTTATGCAACGGGTAACCACTCAGAAGCTGAAAATCCTAGCCGGCGAACCTGTAAGAAAACAAAGGAAACAGGTAAAATTTATTGTATCGGCAATTAGGTATTTAAAGAAGCCATTACCTGATATAAAGTACCCAGCATATATGTATAAATATATATATACATGTAATACATATATATACATAGACTCCCTCCATTTTTTATTTCGGCAAGGACGCGAAAGCTTCGCGCATTTTGGGGTTTAGCGCCATCAATATTTTTTTATCAACAGGGCGCCAAGCCATATTAGAAATCCAAAAAGAAAAAGAAAGACATTTTTGTGTTAACATTTATTGAAAAAAAGAAAATAAGATTTAAAGAATAATTAAATAAATTTTTATATGTTAAGTGTAGTATATATATGTTCAGTGTAATTTAGTTTTTAAATTTCGTCGATATTGTAGTCATTAAGGGTTGTTAATGCCTAACTAGGAAAAACTGATAAGTTTGAGGTTAAAGAATTTGGTAACGCTCAGGGTTTCTACGACCTATAGGAAATTGTAAAGTGGAAAATTGTTCGTATTTTTCTATTGTCGTCCATTAAAATACAGGGACGAGTAGACCGCTTAACAGAACTCTTTTAGGCAGGGTAATAGATATTAAAAATAAATTATACGTGAAGGCTAAACTTTACAAGTTTTATAGGTAGGTTAGAAATTACTGGAATTGTTTTTGTTGCGTGTAGTTATTTTATTTGGCATTTTTTTTAACTTGCCAGATTTTTTTTTCTATTTAGGCAATACAAAGTTAGTTTTAATGTTAGGTTAATTGTGTATTTTTATGTTAGTCAAACGATTTAGGCTAAGTTTTTTTTTATTGATAGTTAATAATAAAAATCTAAAAAAATATAACAAAAGAAAAAATTTATAAAAAAAATAATATTAGGCTAGTTCGTGTAGTTTTTAGGAAATTTTGATTTGTTAGTTTTAAGATTTTTATTTAAATAAATATGTGAATTGTTTTAAGTGTTGAAACGAATATGTTTGTGTGCTAAACATTTTTTGTTCGGGTGAGGTAATGTGAGGCTAGTGCGGTAAGTGTGTGTGGATTTTGGGGGACCAAAAAAATAACATTTATCAGGAGTGTTTGTGTCCCAGGTAGGGAGGGCAAGTAGTGGACGTCCACCATGTCCACTCTCCCAATTGTTTCCGTGTTTGTGTAGTTTTTTTTTGTATTATAGTTTTTGTTCAATTTTAATTGTTCGTGGTTCTGCTGTGGTTGTGGGTTGGAACCTGCCCTGCGGATGCCTGCGTTGAGCTGGCTGGCATCACAACCGTAGCGGCCAAGAGTCACGTCACAATATGGCGCCCAATCTTAAATGAAACATTTGTTTTAGCTTTGTGTGTACAAAACATCAACGTACATTTTTGTCAATAGAACTATTAGTATTTGTAATGCAATAGCCCAGTCGACATTAAAATGTACTTGATGTTTGTTAGGAATTTAGTATTTGTTAACCTATAGGCCAAGAGCTTATAGGCCGTAAACACTAGCTATAAAGTAATGTTTGCTGTGCAGATCTAAATTTTTTTCAATTTACAACTTTAGTGTCATACCAATACACTCAATACTTTTTGGACGTTAGCTTGGGAGTTTTATTAGTAGAAAAACATCCTATTGGACGTTCTAAGAGTTATATTTTTTCTCGTTTTCGTTTTGTTATATATTTTCAGCCTAAAGTCGGTTTGTGTGAGAAAATAAATCAAAGTAACCGCTCAGAAATAAAATTCAGAGGCCTGTCATATTTTGACGATTTTAATCACACAAACAGGTTTCAAACTCCCAATATAACTGTTATAGCCGCTCTGAAAAGGTCAGGGGTCTGTAGTATAGTAGTTATAAAGGGGCAAGCAATGTTTTTTTTGGCCCGGGGTTTTAAGGGAAGTTTTAGTATCCACTCTGAGCGAAAGCTCATAGGCGTGATATGCTAAAACCGAACTTATAAGCTCTAGTAACAGCCAAATAGCATCGGTTAAACGCATTTGCTTTAAATATTGTCTGGGAAACAATTTAGGAGACCCGTAAAAGGGTACTTAAAATAAATAAACAAAAGTTAAACCACACACGTCAGTTAACTGGTCATCATTATAACCGAACCCGAGTTGTGTAATAATTTCGTCTGTCTTGAGAACTAATATTTACAATTTTTTTTTATAAAACTAACTTTAGTGAAACTAATTATTGTATTCTGTCTTCATTTTTAGCCAATTTAGTGTAGTTTGTGGTGTAAAATCAACACTATTAATTATTATACTTATAAGTGAAATTAAACTTTAGTTATAATTATTACAATAACTTATTAGTAATTTTACGAATTTTAGTCGAAATTTAATTGAATTAATAGACTTATGTTTTTTTAGTTTATGTTTAGTAAATAGTTAATGTTTGTTGTAGGATATTATTTGTCTATTATTATAGTATTAGTAAATTAGTGATTGATTGTAGTAATTTTTTTTGGTCAGTCGTAGACCAATATAAGTGTCGAGTGTTGCCAGACCACATTTTTTCTCGCTTACTAAATTTGTAATTATTTATTTATATAAATTTTTTTTAACAAAACCCTACCCGATTTTCGATAGTTATTTAAAATTTTCTGCCGTTACATAAAAATTTTAATTACAAATAAACTTAATTATTTTTGGTGAATTTAAACGCGAGCTTTGACAGCGATTTTTTTTATGGCCGAACCTTCTGATAGCAAGGGAAAAACTTTTGCGAGTAGGTCAGATAGTTTAAAGAGACATAGAGAGCGAAACAGATCCTTTGATTTGAATCGTTCTTCGCCGCAAGTCAAAGAAAAATATTTCAAGGGTGATAGGTCAACCAAGATGGCTACAAACGCCCCTCAAATTGCGGATCTGTCAGAGACTATTAATGCCCAGGCAACCACTCAGGGTGCTATACCGAAAAAAGCAAATAATGTTTCAGATAATGACATCCACCAGCGGGACTTATCTCCATCAGTTAGGGCCATGGTCCATGAAAGCGTAAGTGACATGAAAGCCAATTTAGACCGTGCGATTAATAAGTTTGTGGAGGAAAGAATAGGCTTTGAAATGAGAAAAGTTAACGAAAATATCGCCCAGCTAGCAAACGCAGTGAGAAGCCTGTCGGATAGGGACAGAAATCGTTCCACAGGCGCGCTAAATTTCGATCAATACGGAGCTAGAAATAGACCTGGGCAAAATCAGCAGCCGCCTAGATACGATTTTCCCCCTCCAGCCATGGCAAACCCTGCTCATGACGGATGGAAAATACGTATCGATAAATTTGGCCTAGAGTTTAAAGGCAATCAAGGGGGGCGAGACCAGTTGTCTGTGGAAGAGTTCATTTTTAGACTCGAACACATGCAGCGACAATATAGAATTCCGTGGGAGGAAATCCTTCGGGATTTTCATCTGCTGATCTCAGGATCAGTGCAGCAGTGGTACTGGGCTCTACTCCAGACCACTGTTATATCAGAATGTAGCACCCTGCGATTAGCTTTGTTAAATAGATTTAAAACGGTACGGTCAAATTGGGAGCTCATGCAAGAGCTTGTAGAGCGAAAGCAGCAACCAGGCGAATCCATTGACGATTATTTTCACAGCCTTAACGTGTTGAGGGCCAGGTTAGAAACGCCTGTAGCGGAGGGAGAAATGATAAAAATAGCTAAAAGAAATCTGAGGGAGGGAATAGCCCGAATTGTCTACCCGATGAATGTGAGTTCGGTCGAAAATCTGCGCATGGAGTGCATTGAGGCCGAAAGGACTTTTTCGCGTAATTCCGCGCGAAATATTCCGCCTCCGCCCAGCAGAGCCCCGAGATATGTGAGCGAAGCTGTTGTTGACCTTGAGGAAAGTGAGTCAGAACTTTTAACTGAACTTGCAGCCATTAACAGCCCACCGATCTGTTGGAACTGCCAGCAAAAAGGGCACATTTTTAAAGAATGTCCTTCGACTCAAAGGACCCTGTTTTGTTACCGGTGTGGCAAACCGGACACTATTACACCCAAGTGTCCTCAGTGCGCACAAGACCGGGGAAACTCGCGGAGGGGCGCGGCTATGAACGGGGGGCCGCGGTCCAGCGAAACTGCCCCGAAATAATTCCCGATAAATCTCCTAAATCTCCTGAATTTTCAAAAATAAAACATTTATTACCACTAGAAATTAGGGCAGAAAATTATGAAAAAGTCAAGGAGCATATTTTCAATCACTCCAACAATTCTTTTAGCCCAAAGCATTTACTGGAAACAAATAATACCGGCAAGGACCAAAATTTAAACTTAGAAAACAATTCTAGCCCAAATTCAGGCAAGTGGCAACACATTTCAAAGCTACGAAGCGATTTTATTGAAAGAAAACGGCAGCGACATCTATTGGCCGAATCCGTGAACCATTGTAGCTCTAAATCTGATCCGAGGCCGTATGCCGAAGTTTGGTTAAACGGTAAAATAATAAAAGGCCTTCTAGACTCAGGCGCGTCCGTTAGCCTTTTAGGAAAAAATTGCCGCGAAACAGTCAGCGAATTAAATGCAAAATTGGTCCCTATTTACAGCAACGTGCGCACCGCTACCGGCCAACAACATCGCGTGCTAGGAAAATGCCTATTAAAGGTAGAATATAACGGTAAAAATCAAAACATTATTTTTTATTTATGTCCGGAATTAGACCAGGAACTTTACCTGGGCGTAGATTTCTGGCGAGCGTTTGAGATAGCGCCTGAAATCATATCGGCCGAAATAAGTAGAAGTTGCTCAGAGTTTGCACAATGATAGCGAAAATTATAAATTAAATAAACACGTGCTTACACCTGAACAACAACAACAATTGGATGAGGTCGTAAAAAAGTTTCCCTCGTTCGAGGAAAAAGGTCTAGGCTGCACGCAACTCGAAAAGCACGAGATTAAATTAGTACCCGGCACGAATCCGGTCAAGGATAAACATTATCCGATTTCGCCGGCAGTACAGGCTATAGTTTATGAAGAGTTAGACAACATGCTTCGCCCAAATGTGATCGAGGAGAGTAACAGCCCGTGGTCAAACAGGACTACGGTGGTTCGAAAGCCAGGCAAAAATCGCTTTTGTCTGGATGCGCGCAAATTAAACGCGGTCACGATAAAAGACGCATATCCGCTGCAGAACATAGACGGAATTCTAAGTCGCATAGATCAGACGCATTACATAAGCATCGTCGACCTGAAGTATGCCTTCTGGCAAATCGAGCTGGAAGAAGAAGCAAAGCCGTATACAGCTTTTACGGTGCCAGGTCGACCGCTGTACCAGTTTCGCGTAATGCCGTTTGGTCTATGTAACGCAGCGCAACGTCTATGTACGCTGATGGACAAGGTGATACCTGCGAGGCTAAAACCGAATGTTTTTATATATTTAGATGATCTCCTCATAATATCCGAAGAGTTTTCAACACATTTAAAATTGCTCAAGGATGTGGCCGAGTGCCTTGAAAAGGCCAACTTAACAATAGGCCTTAAGAAGTCGATGTTTTGTTTCAGGGAGTTAAGGTATCTAGGCTTTATCATAGGTGGCGGCGTGTTAAGGACTGACCCCGAAAAGGTCAAAGCGATTGTTCAAATATCGTTGCCGAAATCGCCTAGAGATGTAAGAAGTTTTTTAGGGACTGCTGGGTGGTATAGGCGTTTCATAAAAGATTTTGCCTCCATCTCAGCAGCCCTAACCGATACGCCCAAAAAAGGTAAAAAGTTCGAAATTACACCTGGTGCGATTGAAGCATTCGAAACTCTGAAAATATCACTTACGACCGCCCCTGTGTTGCGTCACCCCGATTTCAACTTGCCTTTTTATATTCAATGTGACGCGTCAGAGTTCGGAATAGGGGCAGTTTTATTTCAAAAAAATTCAAATGGCGATGAAAACCCCATCGCGTTTTATAGCCAAAAGCTCACAGCCTGCCAAAGGAATTATTCGGTCACCGAAAAAGAATGCCTTGCAGCTGTATTGGCAGTTAAGCGTTTCAGGCCGTACGTCGAAATGATGAACTTCACGGTCATCACGGACCATGCGAGCCTGAAATGGCTTATGTCGTTAAAAGACCTTAGTGGTCGCCTTGCCAGGTGGTCACTACAGCTGCAGGCATACGATTTCGTGATCGAACATCGTAAAGGGGCAGAGAATGTAGTAGCGGATATGCTATCACGCATGCCTATTGACATAGCCGAAATGACTGAAGAAAGCTTCTTTGATTTCGAAACAACAGCCTTTGAATCCGAAGACTATTTAGAATTGGTCAAAAGCGTTGAACAATATCAAGCAAAACTCCCCGATTTACGTGTTGATGAAGGAAAAATATACAAAAAAACTATTTTTGATAGCATCGATAATGTGAGCGAATCAATCTGGAAATTGTGGATTCCACAGGATATCACCCACATTCTAATCGAAAAAGCCCACGACAGCATGACCGCAGCCCATGGTGGCATGCGAAAAACCCTAGACCGGCTAAAAAGATTTTACTATTGGCCAAAAATGGCAACTCAGGTCCAAAATTATATCCGAAATTGCAAAACTTGCAAAGAAACAAAGTCAGTAAGCCGACACACAATGCCGACTATAGGAGCCGAAGTGCAAACCGATATACCTTTTCAGAAAATATATATCGATTTCTTAGGTAAATACCCCAGGTCGAAAACCGGAAACGCATATATCTTCATTGTGGTTGATCATTTTTCTAAATTTTGTTTCTTAAAGGCCATGAAGGAGGCAACGGCCAAAAATGTAGTGCAGTTTTTAGTGCAGGAAGTGTTTCAAAAATTTGGAGTACCGGAAGTACTGCATAGTGACAATGGTCAGCAATTCATTTCGGCAGCATTTACCGAAATGATTGATACCTACCGAATAAAACACCTTAAAACCGCATTTTATTCACCCCAGTCTAATGCGGCCGAACGGGTAAACCAATCCGTGCTGGCAGCCATAAGGGCGTATCTCAAAAAATATCAGCGGGATTGGGATTTATACCTCCCAGATATAGAATGTGCAATGCGCACATCAATACATGCTGCTACGGGAGTAATACCGTTTTTCGCCTTATTCGGGCACAATATTTACTCAAATGGAGCAGACTATCGGTTGGCCCGGAAACTAAAATCGCTGTCAGAACACCAAATTACAGATTTACAACAAAAGGATAAGTTAAGTTTAATTCGCGAAAAAATTAAAAACAACCTCAAGGAAGCCTACGATAAAAGCGCAAGTAGGTATAATAAAAGGGCGCGAGTTGTAAAGTTTAGTCCGGGACAAGAGGTGTACAGGAAAAACTTTGCACTATCGGATTTTAAAAACAACATAAATTCAAAATTTTGTCGCAAATATCTAAGATGTCGCATTAAAAGACCAATTGGAAACAATATGTATGAGCTTGAGTCGCTCCAAGGCAAACCAATTGGCACTTTTCATGCGAAAGACATCAAAATCTGATAAATAGTGCAATATTTTTTCAATCTGTGATAATTAGGGTTAATAAGATAGAGGTTAGTCTGTGATATTAGGGTTAAGGTGCAATATAGATTAAGTTTATGTTGTGTCTGTCCCGTTTTTTTTATACCTGACTTCCTTTTTTTTCGGATAAACCCTAAACTGTCCACTAAACGACTTTAAACTGTAATGGAGTACCTGATAATTAATAAAACCCTATGTATAGAAAGTCTGTCCACTAAACAAAGTCTAATTGAAAACCAATGTACCTGATCTAAGCAAAACAATAGCAAATAATAATCTATCAAAGTATTGTGCTAGTAAGGGTTTTGTTTTATTCTTAGGGAAGACGAACACATATTACAAAAAGAGATAAAAAAAATTATAAAATAACTCACAAAAGAAAAATAAGTAGCACGGCAGCGCAGTAAAAGGGTACCACCCTAATAACCTAGATAGATGAACAAAAGAAAGTTAAAACATACATATAGATACATCAAACACTTACCTGATTACCCGGCTTGAGACTTTCAGGGTGTGGGAGTTCCCCACGTTTGGCCGAAACACTCACGACCCACTTTGTCCCATCCGCACACCGTTTCCCCCGACGTACACTTGTTGGCAACGGAGTTTTGTTGCGTCTGGTATCGGCAGACCAGATTATTTACCGGCGTCACCCTAATGGGTTCCTGCATAGCAGACCATACACTTCACAAAGTTCCTCCTTTGCTGTTTTAAAAAACTTTGACTTGTTCTATGACTTCTAGGTACATTTCATAATCCTTGGAAGCTTGCTCAAAAAAAAAACACTTACAATAATTTATGTTTCCTCTGATCATAAGAGCGCATAGCAAAATGGGCGAGTCTTTGGGAGTGCGTAATATAAGATGATTGATGAAAAACATAGCTTCTTCAAACGATTTGGAGTTTGCATCCCGCAAATATTGTTGAACTATTGTAAAAATATCTTCCATCGTTCTATAATTTTGGGTTCTACAATATTCAGCTTGTGCATCCAATGTTGTCATAAACGCATTAGTTTCTTCGACATTGGGTTTGTTAAGAGTCTTCTCAAACAAAAGCCACTCCGGGAGAGTACGTTCCCAAAATATGGATGGTGTAGGCAATAAAAGAGGTATTCGATGCATTTTCCCAATTATATATTAAAACACAAAGATGTAATTCCGAGATATGTATACGCATTAACTCATTTAAATCATGCAGTATGTATCTATTGTGAATGAAAACAGTGTTGTATTTATATGTTCGGTATTCATTCATAAATGTGCACAAAAATAGCACCATGTCATGTCGCCATATTTATGTCTTGACAAGTGGAAATTTATGTATGTATTTTGTAAACAAGTGGAAAATGGCAGGAAAATGGAAAAATTTATGGAACAAGTAAAGGGTTTAGTTTAGTATCACTTAGAGAAAGGACGAGATTAGTCAAAACCAAGTCGGAGGAGTCATAACAGATTAAAATAAATAGAACAAGTGCGTTGAAAGTTAAGTGTTTTTTTTTATTGTAAAATAAAACGGTTTTATGTAAATAAAATATTAAATATAACCGAAAAACCATATTAGTGGGCAAATCAAGTTGTTTGCAAAATTACAAAGTGCTACGAGTAAACAAAAATAAAAAAAAGGCGAACAACAACAAATACATACACCGCCAGAAGACTGTCTTATGCAACGGGTAACCACTCAGAAGCTGAAAATCCTAGCCGGCGAACCTGTAAGAAAACAAAGGAAACAGGTAAAATTTATTGTATCGGCAATTAGGTATTTAAAGAAGCCATTACCTGATATAAAGTACCCAGCATATATGTATAAATATATATATACATGTAATACATATATATACATAGACTCCCTCCATTTTTTATTTCGGCAAGGACGCGAAAGCTTCGCGCATTTTGGGGTTTAGCGCCATCAATATTTTTTTATCAACAGGGCGCCAAGCCATATTAGAAATCCAGAAAGAAAAAGAAAGACATTTTTGTGTTAACATTTATTGAAAAAAAGAAAATAAGATTTAAAGAATAATTAAATAAATTTTTATATGTTAAGTGTAGTATATATATGTTCAGTGTAATTTAGTTTTTAAATTTCGTCGATATTGTAGTCATTAAGGGTTGTTAATGCCTAACTAGGAAAAACTGATAAGTTTGAGGTTAAAGAATTTGGTAACGCTCAGGGTTTCTACGACCTATAGGAAATTGTAAAGTGGAAAATTGTTCGTATTTTTCTATTGTCGTCCATTAAAATACAGGGACGAGTAGACCGCTTAACAGAGCTCTTTTAGGCAGGGTAATAGATATTAAAAATAAATTATACGTGAAGGCTAAACTTTACAAGTTTTATAGGTAGGTTAGAAATTACTGGAATTGTTTTTGTTGCGTGTAGTTACTTTATTTGGCATTTTTTTTAACTTGCCAGATTTTTTTTTCTATTTAGGCAATACAAAGTTAGTTTTAATGTTAGGTTAATTGTGTATTTTTATGTTAGTCAAACGATTTAGGCTAAGTTTTTTTTTATTGATAGTTAATAATAAAAATCTAAAAAAATATAACAAAAGAAAAAATTTATAAAAAAAAATAATATTAGGCTAGTTCGTGTAGTTTTTAGGAAATTTTGATTTGCTAGTTTTAAGATTTTTATTTAAATAAATATGTGAATTGTTTTAAGTGTTGAAACGAATATGTTTGTGTGCTAAACTTTTTTTGTTCGGGTGAGGTAATGTGAGGCTAGTGCGGTAAGTGTGTGTGGATTTTGGGGGACCAAAAAAATAACATTTATCAGGAGTGTTTGTGTCCCAGGTAGGGAGGGCAAGTAGTGGACGTCCACCATGTCCACTCTCCCAATTGTTTCCGTGTTTGTGTAGTTTTTTTTTTGTATTATAGTTTTTGTTCAATTTTAATTGTTCGTGGTTCTGCTGTGGTTGTGGGTTGGAACCTGCCCTGCGGATGCCTGCGTTGAGCTGGCTGGCATCACAACCGTAGCGGCCAAGAGTCACGTAACACGTTATTTCTTATGTTAAGAAATATCAAATGTTTTGTGAAAACGGGGTGTAATTGAATATAATACTTGTATGTGATGGAAATCGATCGATTTTAAATCACGTCGATTTAAAAAAACAAAATCTCCTGAAAGATCACTTATTAATATTTTTATTGTTTTCGAGGCTTAGAATATTTTATTCGATCTTAAATTCGATTTCACTGTATCGTGCGATTTATATAACATATATTTGGCTATTATTAGTTTTATGCAGTCGAGCGATTTGAAATCGATCGATTTCCATCACACACCAGATAAACTACATTTGTTTGTATGTACATTAATTCTATTTCGGTTTTATGTTAAATAAATAATAAGTCCGACTTATACACATTTTGAGCTCGTATAATAATTACGTACAAATATATAAATTCTTATGTTATATACATACATATGGTACATACAGTAGTATGAAACTATTTCGGTAAAACCAATGATTACGCGCAATTTTCTCTTTGTCCGAAAAAGCTTACATACAAAGATGGAAAAACTATTGACTTCCTGCAACATTTAAGACAAGTCCGTAATAAAGCGGATGTCATAGAAGCTTTTCAGGCGATTCCTACTTCAAACGTTATAAAATATGTTATATGGCTGTGGATGGAATTTCCGCGCATGAAAAATTTTATTTATCTTTTGTGGAAAAACTACAACAAAAAGTGTCAATTGTGGGCTGGGCGTCAATCCAGCTAAGACTGAATTGGTGCTTTTCACTAGAAAGTACAAAGTCGAAGACCCTGTGCCTCCCAGACTCAACGGGATCACATTAACGGTATCGGATAACGCTAAATACTTGGGTGTAATCCTAGATAGCAAACTAACTTGGAACTGAAACACCCAATATAGAGAAGATAAGGACCTCGTGGCTATCTATACGTGTAAAAGAGCCATTGGTCGCAGTTGGGGCATAGGGCACAGAGGCAACAACTGGATCTCTGAAGCGGTATTCAAGCCCATTTTATTTTATGGGGTATTAGTTTGGTGGGGAGCGGTAGAAAAAGACTCTCATCGCAAAACACTCAATAAAATATTTCGGCTGGCAGCGACCTTGATAACAGGTGTGCTCAGGTCGACTGCAACGAAAGCACTCTTCACGATGATGAATCGGCTTCCGGTGCAGGTTATGTCCAAGCAGGTAGCTTTATTCTCGGCGATCACACTGAACGCAACCTGCCCGTGGTCACGAACTGATTATGGGCACTCCAGGATTCTGTGACAGCATCAAGGAATCCACAACAATATTGACTATTGCACACCGAAGAAGTACTTTGGCGGACTATTCCTCTCACTTGTTCCCAGCAGGAAACAGTACTTTTTATCCCTCAATCATGATGGAGCGATCAAAGTGTTTACGGATGGCTCGAAAAGGGGCCACAGAACTGGTGGAGGTTTCTAGAGGATATCGGAATATATCTATATATTTACCGACAGCAAAGCGGCCCTCGCCACTATAAATACACCACTTATATATATATATATATATATATATATATATATATATATATATATATATATATATATATATATATATATATATATATATATATATATATATATATATATATATATATATATATATATATATATATATATATATATATATATATATATATATATATATATATATATATATATATATATATATATATATATATATATATATATATATATATATATATATATATATATATATATATATATATATATATATATATATATATATATATATATATATATATATATATATATATATATATATATATATATATATATATATATATTGTAATGTTTTTACACACACAATATAATAAACAAACTACCTGCCCGAGGTTTTGCCGGCGAAATACACGCCACTGGCAGAAAATTAATTCAATATTTTTTAAGGCAGTTTTATATGCCTGTTTTTCTAAAAAAAGCAGATGAATGCTTTGTATTTAAATAAAAATGCCGATTTAAGGCATGAAAACAGAATGATCTTTATTTACAAAAATTCGTCCTTTATAAATTAAACTAACGGTATCCTTAAAAATAAATTTATTCTAATTTGTTGCTATAAAGTTATTTACAAAAATATGAATTTCCAATATATTTCCAATTGAGTCAATTTGTTGTTACTTATTTGTTTATGAAGTTTACATTTCCAAATAATAACAAAATATTGATAATAAAGTATGAAATAATCGTGAGTGGTAATAGTGGTATTAAAAATACCCTACACCCTCACCCTTAAGAAAATTTTTAAATTTTTGTTTTTGAAAATAAAATTTAAAATTTTACATATAATAGAAATACTTATATTAAATTCATTTTTTATTATTATTAACCTTTCTTTAGGTTATTATTATGAAATTCTTTTAATTTGTTTCCTATACTTATTATTGAATTTACTCCTCTAATTTCAACTATTTCATAAGGACCATGATATGGAGGTTGATGCTTTTTTCTACTGAAGTTTTTTACATATACCATGTCTCCTACTTTTAAATTCAATGGGTTTATATTTATGTGTTTATTCGCACGTTTAGTTTTTACAATTCTTAAAAATTCTTCAGCTTTTTTATAAGAAAATTGTAATCTTGCTTTTAATTCGTTTGTATAATTATCTATGTTGTAAAATGGTTTATGATTTAAAACTTCATCATTAGGAAGGTTTGCTAACCTTCCGAATACCAATTCGTACGGTGTATAATTTGTATCAACATGTGGCGTTGTGTTATATGCAAAACAAAAATATGGGATCCAATAGTCCCATTCATCATTTTTACAAAAGTTGAGGAGAAATTCGTTCAAAACTCTATGATTTCTTTCTATGGAACCCATGGTTTCATGGTGGTAAGGAGTGCTGAAAATTTGTTTTATTTTTAATAGGTTGCATACCTCTGACATTAGTTCATTTACAAACTCAGTACCCTTATCTGATTTGAGGACTTTAAAATGTCCGTACACTAAAATTAATTTTTCGACTAGTGCTTTTGCAACAGTTTTGGCATCTTTTGTTTCAATTGGACTTGCTATAATGTATTTTGATAGATCGCATTGCATCGTTAAGACGTATCTGTATCCATTTGAGAACCGCAATGGACCTACTGTATCTATGGATACAATTTCAAAAGTAGTTCCTGGAGTGTCTGTAATTGTTAATTTTTCTATAGTGTGTCGTGTTTGCTTATTTATTTTACATTCTTTACAATTTGATATGTGGTTTTTCACCATTTTGCTCATGTTTTTCCAGATATATCTCTGCTTAAGTTTTAAAATTGTTTTTCTAATACCTAAATGTCCGCCTAAAGTTGAATTGTGGTATTCGCTGATCAGTTGATTTTGTAGTAGTTTATCTATTATGCGTTGTGGTTCTTTATATATCAAAATTTTCAAATCCTCATTATGCTCTCTCTTCAAATTATTAAATATATTTTTGAATAAAACTGTGTTAACTATCTTAAATATTTCATCGTTATCTCTCAACGCGAGTTCTTTTATATCCAGTAATAGTGTTTTTGATAATAGCTTCTTTAAAGACAACTTTGTGCTCATTAAATTATCACTACATCCAACAACTATCTCTGTATCGTTAAACTCAATATAAGGTTTTTCTAATTTTCTATTTATTTCAAATCTAAGTTTTCTTAACTTTTGCACATCTGACATTGATGTACTTTCCCATATAAAAGTTTCATGCTCGTTTCTATTAAAATTGTGTTCCTGTTTATCTGTATTAGGCTGCTTCTGCATACTTCGTGTTACTACTGCAAGTATTTGTTTTGATTTTTCTTCAGTATCTATTGGTATCATTGCTTTTAAAGTGCCACTATCTATCTTTATCCTAGATAATGCATCTGCATTACAATTCATCTTACCTTTTTTGTATTCTATCTCAAAATCGTAATCACATAGGTCAAGTCTAATGCGAGTTAATTTGGAAGAAAGGTTTTTATGAGAAAAAAGTGATACTAAAGGTCTATGATCCGTGATAACGTAGAATTTTTTGCCAAAAAGGTATGGTCGAAAGAAATTTATAGCCCAATGTATAGCTAAGAGCTCTTTCTCAATTATTGGTTTATTTATATCATGTTTAGATAATGTTTTACTAGCGTATGATATTGGCAAGTCTGCTCCAATTTCACCTTGTGACAAAACTGCTCCTAGCGCAAAATTTGAAGCATCCGTTGTCAATACAAATGGTTTGTTAAAGTTCGGGTATTGAAGAATCGGTGGGTTCATTAATTTAGATTTTAGGCTTTCGAATGATTCTTGGCAATCTGTATTCCATACAAACTGTTTATTTTTCTTTAGCAAGGTATTTAAATTTTTCGCTATATGCGCAAAGTGTGGTATGAATCGCCTATAATAATTGCAAAAAGCAACGAAACACCTGACATCGTCAGTATTGCTAGGTACAGGATAATTTTTTATGACTTCGTATTTTGTTGGGTCTGTTCGTACTCCTTTGTCGGTTATCAAATGCCCTAAGTATACAACTTCTGATTGTAAAAAGCAACATTTGCTAGGATTTATTTTCAAATTGTATTTCCTTAATTTTTCAAAAACTTTCAATAAATTATCATTATGGTGTTGTAGACTACAACCAAAAACTATGATGTCATCAACATACAAAAATGCCTCTGCACTTAGCCCAGATAATGCTATAGTTAACATTCGTTGAAAACTATTCGACGATATTTTCAGTCCAAACGGTAACCTTGTGAATTGATAATGTCCATTCCTTGTTGAAAACGCAGTCAATGGTCTAGAATCTGTATCCAATTTAATCTGATGAAAAGAACTGGTCATGTCTAGTGTAGAAAAATATTTGGCTCTGCCTAGTTTATCGAGAATATCTTCAATTCTTGTTAAAGGGAATTTATCATTTACGATTTTTTCATTTAATTTTCTAAAATCAACTACCAATCGCCATTTTTTTGTGTCATTCGCCGATTTTTTTGGTACTACTAATAATGGAGAGTTATACGGACTAGTTGAAGGCTCAATAATTTTGTCACTCAACAGTCTGTCTACTTGCTCGTTTATTTCCTGCATTTGTGTTTCTGGTAATCTATACGGTTTTATATATACTGGTGTAGAATCAGTTGTTTGTATTTGCTGTGTGTAAAAGTTGTTCACAGTCAACTTTTCACCGTCTAGATGAAAAATGTCACTATATTCTTTAATCATGTTTGTTAGAGACTGTTCTGCTATAGGATCACTTGATTTGATATTCAAATTTTTCACTATTTTTGATGTCCTCTCATCATCTATAAATTCTTTCCCAGAGCAGGTATATATGTTATAATTTGCCAAACGTTCAAATTCAAAATTAATGTCTTTTAGTGTTACATCTCTATCGGTTGTGTTTAAAATTTTTACGTGTGAAATGCCCGTTGCTGGTATTATCGTGTTCCCAATGTACACACATTTTTCTATTTCCTTACTTAAAACGATGCTTTCTTCGTGTGGTCGTATATTGGCAGGTACTATCGCTTCTGACCGTGCAGGTATTACGATATCTGTCTTGTAAATCTGTTTGGGATTTATCGGTAAACTAATTTCATTATTATTTATTGTAAAATATATTGTGTATGTTTCAAAATCAATTCTGCATAAATGTTTTTCTAAAAAGTCACGACCAATGATACCATCTGTTGGAATTGGAAAATCATTCTCAACTATATGAAATTGATGTTCAGTTTCTTCGCTATCAAATTTTAAATTCAGTTTTGCTGTGCCAATGCTATCAACTTTCTCCCTAGTTATCCCAGTTAATGATGAAATATTCCGTGTATTAATATTTTCTATATTCCCTAATTTACATATTGATATTTCTGCTCCTGTATCTATTAAAAATTTCAAGTCTCCATTCACGCTTTTACATACTATTGTCATGGAATTATCTGTGTTTGTTGATAATCTGAATAAATTTTGCCGCTCTAGATAACAATAATTGTTATCCCGGCCTACTAGTTTCCCTGATTGAAGTTATTATTATTTCTCCTAAATGAATTGTTATTTCTTGTTGTTGAATTCCTTTGAATTTCTACATGTTGTCTGTTATTGACATTATTTAACGAATGATTCATGTTATTATATCTTCTGTTACTAACATTGTTACCTCTGTTCAAATTGTTGTTGCGATAAGCATTGTTATTTTGAAAACCCTGATAACTGTTATAATTTCTATTAGAATTGCTATTGGTCTGATTGTAACTGTAATTATTATTGCGAAAATTACAGAAATTTCGAACATGTTGATTATTATTTCTGTACGTTGTAAAATTGCTGTTAAATCTTTGAGAATTATCATCTCTCCTTCCAATTCTAAAAATATTATTATTGGTTTGCATATTTCTCTCTGCTGTCATGCATTTTTCTACTGCCTCGCTAAAAGTCTTTGGAGAACTAGCTACCAAAATGCTTTGATATTCAATATTTACACCTTTCATAAAAACGTTTAATGCCATATTTTCACTCATCTTGTAAATAGCATCTTTCGCCTCTCTTGTCGGATTTTCCATTGATTTTATTTCAAAATCACTTAATTGTTCTGAAAGTAATGCTATCTTTTCCCTATACGTAGATATGTCTGAAGCACCCTGTTTTATTGTGCCAAGTTCTGTCAAAACTTGTTGCAAATTCCTAGGATTCGGATAAGCTTTTATTAATAAATTTTTCAATTCTAAAAATGTAGTTGGTCTATTTGAACGACCTAAAATGCTGCGAACATGGGTTGATAGTTTGAAATTGTAGACATATTTGATGAAAATCTCCCTATCTTCTGTTCTCAAAATGTCGTGTAATAATTCTGTTTGCACAATAAAATCTTCTAACGCCTCATATGATCCCTTAAAAGTTTGTAGGTTTTTACCTACCACCGAAATGTCAAACTGTGCCATATTTGGAAAATTAGCAAACTCTTTGTCTGTTTTGGAATTTTCTTCTACTTCTCTTATATGTTTGATTTCCAAACTTTGAATTGCCGCGTATGTTTTCTTATACAAAGCTTTGAATTCATCAACAAAAACGGTATCAATTTCTATATCTTCTTTACAAATACTATCAACTTTTTCATTAATTTCTTCTAAACGTTCTAATTTTTCTATCACGTATTTAGAGGAATAAATTCTACCTTTGCTTTTTTTTAAATTATTTTCTAATTTTTCTAATTCATTATAATATTCTTTTAATTCTTCCATAAATAATATTGTATAATGAATAATTAAATTAAATTAAAAAAAACTTTATCATTAAATCTTACACAATGGTAACATTGAAAAACAATTTTTTTTTTCTCTGGCAACACTAAACTTAATACCTTAATTTAATTCGTATCTTTGTCACCCTGTTTTTAACTATTTCTTATGGCAACATTTTTATTTTTATACAGTGGCAACATTCTATTTAGCAGCTGGAATTGACATTTCTTTTATAAATATTTTTTTTCTTCTTCGTGTCTTTTTTTTTATTTAGTTTCTTTTTATAAATTGTTCCAAAATTATTTTGTTGTGAAAGTTTGTGTTTTTCTTTTATACTTTTAAATAAAATGTGTGGCAAAACAATACCATTAAGGTTTTATAATTCTTGTTGTTTTTCATTTGGTTTTGTTTTAATTTATTTTATTAAATGTTGACTAAAATTTTATGGTGTGGTTTTTTTTATGATTTTTATTTCAATTCATGATTTAATAAAAAATTTAAAAAAATAAAATGCATATACATAAGTGTAGAATTTTGTTTTATTTTCGGGACTTCCGATGCTCATCCATCTGGCGTTCTAGTTCATGTATTTCACGCCAGACTTCGGCTGCTTCATCCCAGGATTGCGGATTTTCCGTGTCCAATTTTTGCCGCAATTTGGCTAGCTCGGTTCGCAATCGTACCAATTTGCCGCCCCTCTTTTTGATTTTTGGCTTGGGGAAGTAGGGAATACGCGTCAGCTCTGCTTCCTTTTTCCTTATTTGTCTCCTGTGGTACTCCTCAATCGTAAGACGCTTAGGGCCCGCTTGTATACTTGTGGCCGTATACACAGGTGCCTCCCTAGCACTGCCTGTGGGTTTCAACTCTTCTACAGGGATTTTGTTATCTTGTTGATTTGGCAGGATCGCCATGTAATGTTTTTACACACACAATATAATAAACAAACTACCTGCCCGAGGTTTTGCCGGCGAAATACACGCCACTGGCAGAAAATTAATTCAATATTTTTTTAAGGCAGTTTTATATGCCTGTTTTTCTAAAAAAAGCAGATGAATGCTTTGTATTTAAATAAAAATGCCGATTTAAGGCATGAAAACAGAATGATCTTTATTTACAAAAATTCGTCCTTTATAAATTAAACTAACGGTATCCTTAAAAATAAATTTATTCTAATTTGTTGCTATAAAGTTATTTACAAAAATATGAATTTCCAATATATTTCCAATTGAGTCAATTTGTTGTTACTTATTTGTTTATGAAGTTTACATTTCCAAATAATAACAAAATATTGATAATAAAGTATGAAATAATCGTGAGTGGTAATAGTGGTATTAAAAATACCCTACAATATATATATATATATATATATATATATATATATATATATATATATATATATATATATATATATATATATATATATATATATATATATATATATATATATATATATATATATATATATATATATATATATATATATATATATATATATATATATATATATATATATATATATATATATATATATATATATATATATATATATATATATATATATATATATATATATATATATATATATATATATATATATATATATATAAGTGGTGTATTTATAGTGGCGATGGCCGCTTTGCTGTCGGTAAATATATAGATATATTCCGATATCCTCTAGTACCTAAGCCATCTTGCCGCCCTACTGCCATCCTGAAGCCTAAATGGATCCCTTACGTTGAAGTTTTCCACATAGAAACCTCCACCAGTTCTGTGGCCCCTTTTCGAGCCATCCGTAAACACTTTGATCGCTCCATCATGATTGAGGGATAAAAAGTACTGTTTCCTGCTAAGAACAAGTGAGAGGAATAGACCACCAAAGCACTTCTTCGGTGTGCAATAGTCAATATTGTTGTGGATTCCTTGATGCTGTCACAGAATCCTGGAGTGCCCATAATCAGTTCATGACCACGGGCAGGTTGCGTTCAGTCTGATCGCCGAGAATAAAGGTAGCTGCTTGGGCATAACCTGCACCGGAAGCCGATTCATCATCGTGAAGAGTGCTTTCGTTGCAGTCGACCTGAGCACACCTGTTATCAAGGTCGCTGCCAGCCGAAATATTTTATTGAGTGTTGTAACACTAAAAGTCGGGACCTCGTTTTTAGCAACATACACAATACGAATTGAATGTATTATTTTTTTTTCAATATATGATGCTCTCTGAATTCGCTTTAATTTTGATCACTAATATTATAATAACTGAATTGTTAATTTTCTTTCCTTTTAGTATGGAATAATAATGATAATTTAATCATCTACATATATACGAAATGTACTTTTATTTTATTCGCTCACCAGGATGGTTGTTAGGTACTATTACACTTAGATAGAAACAATGTAAATAATTTCAAATAAACAATTTCAACTTAACGGCAGAATGTATGGTAACGCCTCTACCGGTTAATATCACCACTGGAATAACAAAGCTGGTAGTGCTAATGATACACAGCCTCTCATATGGTTTTGTGTATCTGCTATTTACATCGATGGATGCCGACAAGTGTGTGTGTAAATGTGTGAACGTTCGTATAGGTATAAAAGCACAAGCAATGGGAAGAATGAGTTAGCTAGTTCGTGGCTGGCCTGGCGGTAAGACATTGAGTTTGCTGAGGAATTTATAATTTCCGCAATTAATATTTCTTACTTTTCGTTTTTTAACTCCAAGGGTAGTGATTGCTTGGCAGGTCGCTTGACGTGGAATTTATGACTCCCTAAGCAATTTGCCTCGTAGAAATCCCCTACCATTACCGCCGGTTATAGATTAATTATTCGCGGCCCTTACGGTGAGCTATTGAGTTTGCTGTGGAATTTATAATTTCCGCAAACCCGTTATCTCCCTTATCCAGCTGTTAGTGCGGAATTTATAATTCCCTAATAGTCTGGTTACAGTGGGACATCGCTTCTATTAATTATTCGCGGCCCTTACGGTGAGCTATTGAGTTTGCTGTGGAATTTATAATTTCCGCAAACCCTTTATCTCTCTTATCCAGCTGTTAGTGCGGAATTTATAATTTCCCTAATAGTCTGGTTACAGTGGAACGTCGCCACTATCAATCATTAACAACCCTTCCGGTGTGTTATTGAGTTTTCTGTGGAATTTATAATTTCCCTAATAGCCTTATTACAGTGGGACGTCGCTACAGTAAATTAGTTGTAACTGCCTTACGGTGAGCTATTTTGTTTGCTGTGGAATTTATAATTTCCGCAAACCCTTTATCTCCCTTATCCAGCTGTTAGTGCGGAATTTATAATTTCCCTAATAGTCTGGTTACAGTGGAACGTCGCCACTATCAATCATTAACAACCCTTCCGGTGTGTTATTGAGTTTTCTGTGGAATTTATAATTTCCCTAATAGCCTTATTACAGTGGGACGTCGCTACAGTAAATTAGTTGTAACTGCCTTACGAGGAGCTGCTGGGTTTGCCGAGGAATTTATCATTTCCGCAACCCACTATCTCGCTCGACGGCTGGTTCGCGTTACGGTCAGCGATTTACGTAACCGAGTAGAACGTTGCCAATCATCCTGGTCCCCTAAACTTAGAATTAAGTGTAGATTAAGTCAGAATAAATAAAGATCCTTATTATTAGAACGTAAAGTTATTGTGTATTAATTAAAAGGACAGACACCTAGAACATAATCATCACGACCCTGGACCCCGCTGAGCTATCCCAGCAACCAGCGGAAACGTGTCGTTACAATAGCGCCCGAGCAGGGACACTAAAAAGTGTTCATAAAAAAAATAAGAAAAATATAAAAACATAAAATGATAATAAAAAAAAATAAATAAATTTTTTGAGCAAAAACAAAACAAAAAAAAAAACTGAATTAAAAAGGGAAAAATAAGTGAAAATTTAAATGACGAAAAGTTTAAATAAAGATTTGCTAGGTATATCCTTGGGCGATATAGCAAACTGAAAATTTTTGAAAGAAAGTTGTTAAATTAAATTATTTATATTTTTAGATTTACCATTGTGCTAAAGTACCTTCACAGGACAAGAGAATTCGGTTTTAAATCCGACCGCAGTGTTACATTTGCTTCCAATACTCTCTCCATATCCATTTAATAGTGCAAAATGTTGAAGACCTCGTGGGTGTACAGCTTAAAAAAAGATGACCTGGTAAAATACTTAAGCCAATTTAACCAGGATTCGTCTGGCAACGTGGAAGACCTCCGTAAGCGGCTGGCAAAATTTGTGGCTAGTGAGCGCGAAGCGGATCAGTTAAAAGAACTCCTGGAGCTACAGGCAAAACATGAGTCCAACGCCGGGAGTGCGCCAAGTTCATCCTTGGGTGTGAAAGTGTATGAAACAACGTCACCGGTCAAAGGGGAAATTCGCCAGGAAGAAACTGAGTCCAGTGCTGGGACTACGAGTATTAAAGTGCCAGAATTGGTCCCTTCTCCTTCAGAGTCTTGTGCACCACCGACAGCGCCGGCAGTTAACAACACACTTCCCCACAGCGAAGAACGAATCGGTGTTATCGAGAGCGTTCGACGATGGGGTTTGAAGTATAATGGAGGAAAAGACACATTGGACTTCATAGAGCGCGTTGAAGAGCTCGCTGATATGTACAATATCAATATGAACCTACTACCCCGCGTAATGCCAGAGGTCTTGCGGGAAAGAGCTATAATCTGGTTCCGTAACAACAACAAATGCTGGAAAGACTGGGCAACCTTCCGGAAAGACTTTCTCGCATTCTTTCTTCCGCCTCGCTACTTTGAAAAATTAGAAGACGAGATACGAAAGCGAACTCAACGCCCACGTGAATCGTTCAAGGACTATGTCCTTGCAATACAAGGTCTCATGGGGCCTACCAACCTTACCGAAGATCAAAAGCTCGAGCGTATCTTTCGGAACACCCATCCCGACTACCAGTGGTATATCCGTAGAAAGGATTTTTCCACGCTAAGTGAACTGATGCAGTTGGCTGATGAATTGGAAAGCATTCCAACCTCCTCACAACCCAACCGAGGAGAGCACCATCGCATGATGCGAGAAAAGATAAAGAAAGAAAATCGTTTACCTCATTTATCATCGAAGCCGAGCACCAAAAATGCATCTAATACATGCCTTGTATGGGAAGATGAAAAACTAAAGGCGATTGCGCTCATTGAGGGCAAATTAGTCTCTACCATCATTGACACGGGAGCTACAAGAAGCTTCATCTCACCAAAACAACTCCAACAAATAACCTCGACCCCTACCTACGGCTCGATTCACATTGAAGTATTCCTCGCAGATGGCACGAAAAAAATCATCACTCAGGCCGTAAAGATGCTAGTGACTTTGGGTAGAATAACGGCGCAGTTTACCTTTCTCATAATGAAAGAGGCAATGGAAGGCGTAATCTTAGGATTGGACTTCCTACAGCGTTTCCACACTATATTTTCTTGTGCGGGTCTAGTCGCCAAGTGCCCACCACCAACCACACCCAACCTGACCGGGAAGGACAAGGATCGACGAGGTAAAGCACAGGTAAGCAGTATTGTTGATATATCTAAAGATTTAAGGCCAACCGGTAGGGAAACCCCACCAAACGAAACTCGTGGTCAATCCCCAAACCACCAGCTCGAAATTACACGCTTCCTGGAAAGAGAGCTGCCAAAATTTCAAGCTATTAAAGGGTTGTCCAATATTGTGAAACATAAGATAGTCATGAAAGATGACCGTCCCGTTAAACTCAGGTATGCCCAACGGAACCCGGCCATGCAAGCCATCATAGATACAGAGGTAAATAAATTAATGGAGAAGGGGTGTATCGAGCCATCGCGAAGCCCACATAGTTTCCCTATTACATTAGTAAAAAAGAAGAATGGTACGTGGCGGACCTGCATGGACTTCCGCCAACTTAACGCTCGATCAATACCCGATGCATACCCACTTCCGCGCATCGATACGATCCTGAACAGACTCAGAAACGCGAAGTTTATAAGTAGCTTGGACCTTAAGGATGGGTACTGGCAAATCCCGCTAGAAGAAGAAAGTAAAAAATATACAGCATTTGGCGTCAGCGGACGGGGCCTATACCAGTGGCGAGTGATGCCTTTTGGATTGCACTCTGCTCCCGCAACGTTTCAACGGGCTCTAGATAGCGTAATCGGGCCGGAGATGGAACCCCATGCTTTTGCGTATCTAGACGATATAATTGTTATCGGCGCAACTTTCGAAGAGCATATGAAAAATCTCAAAGAAGTCTTTCGTCGTCTACGTATGGCAAATTTAAGAATCAACCCAGAAAAGTGTGAGTTCTTCAAGGCGAAAACCAAATATTTAGGACACGTCATAACCCAAGAAGGCATTCATACCGATCCTGACAAAATATCAGCCATAACCGAGATGACCCCTCCCCGTAGTGTAAGAGATGTGCGTCGGTTCTTGGGAGTCACGTCCTGGTACCGACGATTCGTGCCTGACTTCGCTTCAATATCTAAGCCGTTAACCCAACTGTTGAAGAAGGGTAAACACTGGAAGTGGGGAGAGGAACAGCAAAACGCTTTTGGCCTACTTAAGAAAAAATTGACAGAGGCCCCAGTGTTAGCCTGCCCTGATTTCACCAAAACTTTTGTAATCCAGACAGATGCCAGTGAGTATGGCGTGGGTGCGGTCTTGACACAGAACTTAAATGAGGCCGAACGCGTGATAGCGTATGCGAGCCGACATCTCAATGGAGCCGAGAAGAACTATTCGGCTACAGAAAAGGAGTGCTTGGCCATCATCTGGGGAGTACGGAAATGCGACCCTACCTGGAAGGCTACGCATTTGTGGTGGTAACAGACCACCTGTCATTAAAATGGTTGAACTCTATCGACAATCCAACGGGCCGACTTGCCCGATGGGCCCTTGAGCTTCAACAATACCAGTTCACCATTCAGTATCGTAAAGGGAAGCAAAATGTTGTGGCCGACGCACTCTCCCGACAACCAGTCGACAGCGTCAACGTGATACAAATAGCCACTACGGAGCCATGCGAGTGGGTACTGCAGCGAATGGCAGATGTCCGGCGGAATCCGGAAAAATGCCCTAATTTCACCATTATTAATAATCAACTGTACAAACATACCACGCGCGGCGTAAATGATGAGGACTGTACACCATGGAAACTCTGTGTAGCGGCGCCGTTGCGGAAACAGGTAATCAGCGAAAACCATGACAGTGCGGCAGGGGGACACCTCGGAACGAAAAAAACGTTGAACAAAATCGCATGCCGTTATTACTGGCCGGGAATGGCCAGAGATGTAAAGCGATTTGTGCGACAATGTGACTCGTGTCAGAAATATAAAGTAACCCAGCAGCTTCCAGCAGGAGAAATGCTGACGCGCATTCCCGAAGAACCATGGGCTACCATTTCGGCAGACTTTGTGGGTCCACTACCGCGAACGAAGCATGGCAACACAATGCTGCTTGTTTTTTTATACCTTTTCAAAATTGTGTGAATTAATACCTTTGCGGAAGGCTACAGCAGAAGGCCTGGTGAAGGCCCTTCGCGAACGCATCGTGGCCCGATACGGCGTTCCAAAACGGATCATTACCGATAATGGAAGCCAATTTACATCTCGAATTTTTAGACGGTGCGCGGAGATGCATGGCACGCGACAGCAATTTACAGCTCCGTACACCCCACAAGAGAACCCGACCGAAAGAGCTAACCGCACCATAAAAACGATAATTGCGCAATTTTCGGGCCAACGCCATAATTCCTGGGACGAATGGATACCCGAGATCATGCTAGCCATTAACACTAGCGTGGCTGAATCAACAGGATACTCGCCCGCCTACCTCACACAAGGTCGGGAGCCTCGTCTTCCGAACGCGTTGTATGACCAAGTGACCCTAGGAACTGGAGCACGAAACCCCGCACCTGAAGAAAGAGCCAACGAATTCAAAGAAGTATTTCAAATCGTCCGACGCAACTTGGAAACGGCATCCCAAAAGCAACAGAAACATTATAACTTGCGCCGGCGCCGATGGAAGCCGCAGATCGGAGATCAAGTATTAGCACGCCAACACCCCCTTTCGAAAGCAATTGATAACTTTACCGCGAAATTAGCGCCTAAGTTTGGGGGACCATATACTGTGAAGGAATTCATTTCACCGGTTATTGTGACAATTGTGGGGAAACAAAATAATGATATACGTACAGCCCATATTAGCGATCTAAAAGAATACTACGATTAAATCATTAACCTCCTCACCATTTCTCCTTATAGATATTTCCGACCAACCAAAATCGTGCCCAGATAAGAAGAATGAGCGCCAATCAGAGCAAGTTTGAAAAATCGAGAGAAAAATTTCGAAAAAATTTGGAGCGCGAGAATGCGAAGAAAAGACGGACAGTTTTCCTGGATGATGATGCTCCCAGCACTAGTAAAGGGAAACGGGGTCCACCCGCATGCAAGCGACAACCGAACCCGAGGAAAAAACAAAATGAACCCCAAAAGTGCCCCCCAAAACAGCCGGGAGAAAAAAAAGACTACTGTTTCAGGGTTGCAACAGAGGGTAACAATAAGTCAGATTTTCCACCCACGAAACCCCCACCCCAACGGGACGCAGAGGAAGATGATATCGGTCACAAGGCCCCACCACCGCCGCAAATAGAAGTCATTGATCTTCAGGATTCATGCAGCCCCCAACATCGCCCAGAGTCCGAAGCTAACCCGGAACAATATTTCACGTTGGCTGATGCAGAATTGTTGGACGACCCTATACTGGAAGAAATCCAGCGCACATTTTTTGGTTTCGACGATCGTACAATAGACACCCGTTCCCCGACACCGCCGTCACCGTTTCCACCTAGATCCCCATCCTCAATCGACTGGGAAAATGAAAACTTCCATGCTTCTACCCCGCCTAAAAGACAGGGGCACGCGTCCATAGAATATAAGGATAAACAATACCGACATATGGGATTCCAATGCTATGAACGCTCTATGATCGTACGGCTCCTGGTACCAGCTACAATGCCAACCCCAGAGATTGAAGATGTTTTAAACGCAGAGAGTGCCGAGAGTCAACGTAGTACAAACGAGTCCGAGGGAAAGTCGTCGAAAGAGACACAGGTCAGCCCAGCCACCGGATCTGGTAACTGGAGTCTTCCCCCAACACCGGGACGAAGCTGGTGCTACCGAATGAGCAGTTCAGCCGATCCTTCCATGTCTCATGGTGGCCCTATCACCATTCCACCGATGCTGTCAGTCCCGGAACTGACAGAGCTACCAAAGTATCAGCCTGAACCACCTCGTGCAAGTCATTCACTACCGATGTTGCCCTCCGCACTAGTCATACCAGATTACGCAGAACTAACTATTCAGCCCGCAACACCCACCACACCAGCATTGACAACCCTCCCGGTAGCCAATGGCTCATCGTCGTCACCATCATCAATATTACACATAGCATCTTCGTCTACGTCATCATTACCAGCTTCATCCCTGGTATCACCCGGTAATGCACACCCAACGGCAATGGGCAAATCCCATATCAATCCAGCCACACCGACGAAATTAACCCAACCAAATGACGTAATAGGGCCAACTACGACCCCTCCACAAGAAGGGTCAACTACACCGCCACTACCGATCGGACCCCGAGAAGTGACCCTCGCCCAGGTCCCAGATGAACTACGAGAGATAGTGAGTAACGCTCTGGCCAAAAGAGCCAGTCGCCAACAGATTCGTTTCCGAAGAAATATCGAGGGCCAGCAGTACGTTGTCTCCATCAAACGCAGCGGCCAGGTGCACATCCAATGGGTACAGCTTTAGATATACCAAGCCATGGTCCGTCGCCCCGATGAGAGGAGGTAATGTAACACTAAAAGTCGGGACCTCGTTTTTAGCAACATACACAATACGAATTGAATGTATTATTTTTTTTTCAATATATGATGCTCTCTGAATTCGCTTTAATTTTGATCACTAATATTATAATAACTGAATTGTTAATTTTCTTTCCTTTTAGTATGGAATAATAATGATAATTTAATCATCTACATATATACGAAATGTACTTTTATTTTATTCGCTCACCAGGATGGTTGTTAGGTACTATTACACTTAGATAGAAACAATGTAAATAATTTCAAATAAACAATTTCAACTTAACGGCAGAATGTATGGTAACGCCTCTACCGGTTAATATCACCACTGGAATAACAAAGCTGGTAGTGCTAATGATACACAGCCTCTCATATGGTTTTGTGTATCTGCTATTTACATCGATGGATGCCGACAAGTGTGTGTGTAAATGTGTGAACGTTCGTATAGGTATAAAAGCACAAGCAATGGGAAGAATGAGTTAGTTAGTTCGTGGCTGGCCTGGCGGTAAGACATTGAGTTTGCTGAGGAATTTATAATTTCCGCAAATAATATTTCTTACTTTTCGTTTTTTAACTCCAAGGGTAGTGATTGCTTGGCAGGTCGCTTGACGTGGAATTTATAACTCCCTAAGCAATTTGCCTCGTAGAAATCCCCTACCATTACCGCCGGTTATAGATTAATTATTCGCGGCCCTTACGGTGAGCCATTGAGTTTGCTGTGGAATTTATAATTTCCGCAAACCCGTTATCTCCCTTATCCAGCTGTTAGTGCGGAATTTATAATTTCCCTAATAGTCTGGTTACAGTGGGACATCGCTTCTATTAATTATTCGCGGCCCTTACGGTGAGCTATTGAGTTTGCTGTGGAATTTATAATTTCCGCAAACCCTTTATCTCCCTTATCCAGCTGTTAGTGCGGAATTTATAATTTCCCTAATAGTCTGGTTACAGTGGGACATCGCTTCTATTAATTATTCGCGGCCCTTACGGTGAGCTATTGAGTTTGCTGTGGAATTTATAATTTCCGCAAACCCTTTATCTCTCTTATCCAGCTGTTAGTGCGGAATTTATAATTTCCCTAATAGTCTGGTTACAGTGGAACGTCGCCACTATCAATCATTAACAACCCTTCTGGTGTGCTATTGAGTTTTCTGTGGAATTTATAATTTCCCTAATAGCCTTATTACAGTGGGACGTCGCTACAGTAAATTAGTTGTAACTGCCTTACGGTGAGCTATTGAGTTTGCTGTGGAATTTATAATTTCCGCAAACCCTTAATCTCCCTTATCCAGCTGTTAGTGCGGAATTTATAATTTCCCTAATAGTCTGGTTACAGTGGAACGTCGCCACTATCAATCATTAACAACCCTTCCGGTGTGTTATTGAGTTTTCTGTGGAATTTATAATTTCCCTAATAGCCTTATTACAGTGGGACATCGCTACAGTAAATTAGTTGTAACTGCCTTACGAGGAGCTGCTGGGTTTGCCGAGGAATTTATCATTTCCGCAAACCAATATCTCGCTCCACGGCTGGTTCGCGTTACGGTCAGCGATTTACGTAACCGAGTAGAACGTTGCCAATCATCCTGGTCCCCTAAACTTAGAATTAAGTGTAGATTAAGTCAAAATAAATAAAGATCCTTATTATTAGAACGTAAAGTTATTGTGTATTAATTAAAAGGACAGACACCTAGAACATAATCATCTCGACCCTGGACCCCGCTGAGCTATCCCAGCAACCAGCGGAAACGTGTCGTTACAGTGTTTTGCGATGTGAGTCTTTTTCTACCGCTCCCCAACAAACTAATACCCTATAAAATAAAATGGGCTTGAATACCGCTTCAGAGATCCAGTTGTTGCCTCTGTGCTCTATTCCCCAACTGCGACCAATGGCTCTTTTACACGTATAGATAGCCACGAGGTCCTTATCTTCTCTATACTGGGTGTTTAAGTTCCAAGTTAGTTTGCTATCTAGGATTACACCCAAGTATTTAGCGTTATCCGATATATATATATATATATATATATATATATATATATATATATATATATATATATATATATATATATATATATATATATATATATATATATATATATATATATATATATATATATATATATATATATATATATATATATATATATATATATATATATATATATATATATATATATATATATATATATATATATTGTGACGAGCCAAAAGTTCGTTTTTGGCGCACATAGATTTTGTAACTTCTTTTATTTCTTTTAAAACATTACCCCCTGTTTATTTATTATCGCTTTATATTATACTGGTTGAAAGAAGTATTTTAATTATACCGTTGACAATGATTTGTTACTTTACTTTAAACAAACATAGAACATTAAATTATTAATTTTGTATTTACAAAATAATTTTGATGTATCAGCAATAGATTTATTATTTGTCTCCTTTTATTTTTATACAAAAGAAATCAGATTAATACTTTATATTGTAAAAATTTTAAATTATATTTAAAAATATTAACGGCCGTTACACAGTGCCCCCTGACGCCAAATTAAAGAACACACTGATCAAAGATTACTTAATGTTACAACACTGCTTATTCTAACAGCTGATAGATTATTTATGTATGTATGTGTAGACGAACAGCGGTGAGGCTGCCGATTCGTAAATTCAACGACTGCATTGCAGGTGTAAGTAAATGGTATAGAGACCTTTGATTTGAAAATAATAAATTACTAAGTCGCTGGCCAGCAGCTTGGTAAGACGTGCTGAGTTAACTTAGAATTTTATTCGCTTTAATTCTACTAGTCAAACAAAGTACAAAAGGTCGCTTCTAACTTGGGTCAGACAGAACTTTATTCCCTCGCGCCAGTGGAAGCAATTTTCTCTGCCGTGACTTACTGCTGGCTTTGTCTTTCTTAGGCAGGATAGAACATTGTTCGCCCTGTCGCGGGAAGTCAAAGACGTAGACGCTCTTATTCTCATACGAGACAGAATTTTATTCTCCTGATTGAAGTAAGCCAGCGAGTTCGTCGTTACCATACTGCGATTCCTACGGGACCCTCCAGTATGGTCAGTGTTTAAGAGCAGGGGAAACACCTGACTTCGACGTGCTGAGGCTGATACAGAATCTTATTCACTCAGTGGCAGCGAGTTGGGGTTTAGGCTGTGAGCAATGATCGTGAGTCGGGACAGAATATTATTCTCCCGCCAAAAGAGCGTCGGCTAACCTCCCCATTAGCATAAACGTGGTACGATGAGAAAGAGATGAGAGGCCACGTGTATTGAACATTTGTTGCTAGCGGGAGAGTGTTGTCTTTAACTTGGTGTCAGAGTCAAGCGATTAAATGAGATATTTAGCTTCTTTAAGAGAATTGTGAATAAATACATTACTAAAGAGAAAGTTAAAAGCGTTTTTACTCATTCATAAGAAAAAATACAAATATTTGTAATGAACCCTGGCAGCCGCGAGCCTGCCCCAGCATAGAGCGAGAACGTGTCGTTACAATGGCGCCCGAGCAGGGACTCTTAAATGAAAGAGAGTTAATAGTGATAGAGTGCTTTATTTATTTTAGTATCCCTCCGGAAGGCGAGCGATGATAAGAGAAAAAATAATAATAAATAAAACAATATATAAATGAACAATACGATTTAATAGTGCAAATTTAAGACTAATGTGAACATTGTGAAAATAAAACTGTACCAGAAACGGTTAAATAAGTTGACGAATATATAACAATGCAAAGAGAACAGTGAGATATTGTAATAAACGATACTATAATCAACGAAACCTAATTAAATAACGGGTACTGAAGAATTGTTTTGCAAAAGTGTGGAAGAACATTTTCCTAAGACAAAGTACGGGAAAGATTTAGTTAAAATACACATAATCAAGAATAACTGCTAATAGTATAGCAAAGAAAATATAAAGTGTTAAAAAAAACTATTCAGAAAACAAGAAAAAAATTTTTAAAAATGCCGTTACAATTGGCGCATAAATCTTACATAGATTAAATGTTCTAGTTGAGAAATTTCAATAAATTAAAAGAATTTTGAAAGAAAACGCTGTAAAATAAATAAAATAAAACAGTAAAATAAATCCGTTAGCTATATTGACCTGCATTGATTAATAAAAGGGTAATAAACAACATAAATTCCAAATAGTATAAAATACAGTAGGAGGGTGCTGCTGGGTGAGTAGTTAGCGCGTTTGACTACAAACCCTGGGGTCTTGAGTTCAAGACTAGTTTCAGGCAAGCCAACAACATCATACATTTTTCTCATGTGCATTGGTGTGTTATTGTGTTGGTTGTTGTTGGACTGTTAAAGTGATGAAGGCAAAGTACGGATCACTTGGACAGTACCGGCAGCGAGTAATACTAACATATCCTAATGCACTTCACAGCACCCTCCTTCGTCGGTATTGTAGCAAAACCGTCGGCGAAGTAAAAGAACTAATAAAATGGCTACACAGCTTAAAAACAACTCAATGCCTTTACTTGACACCAGAGGGGCTTGCAACATAATAATATCAAATACGGCATTGAAAAGAAAAAAATTTAATAAATAAATGAGCCACTGCCTATATAAATAAAAGACAGTTAATTTAAATATAAAAAAATATATAATTATTTAGAACCAGCGATTGCTGCAAACACAGAAAATTTAAAGAAGTTTTTGATAATTTGTGAATCGTGCCGACAAACAAAATTTTAATAAATGTCTACCGAAAAAACGTTGAAACATCATCCCTTAAACGGGATGACTTTTTGCAGTATCTTACTGAATTCCAATTAGATACCACGGGAACTGTAAATGAACTCAGACGTCGATGGGCAAAATTCCTTGGTACGGAACAAAGCCAAGAACATCTAGAATGTTTAATAGAAATACATTAAGCTATATTATCACAAGGCAAGCAGCTGGAGCCTCCAGCTAACAAATAACCTTTCAGATCGCCAGCAAAGGAAGAACCAAGTGTTAGTACTGGGTACGGACATCGTGAACGTCCAAGAACTCCTGATATGGAATACAGGACGAATATTATTGATCAGGTAAGAAAGTGGGGATTACGGTATGATGGCACATATGATCCCAAAAGTGATGCCAGAACTTTTGTGTGGTCGTGCATTGGCCTGGTATTTAAATAATAATGAATTTTGGAATACCTGGAGTACTTTTAAAAGGGACCTCTGTAGATTCTTCCTCCCCCCACATTTCTACGAAAGACTTGACGAGGAAATCCATAAACGCAAACAAGCCACTAGAGAACCTTTTAAAGACTATATGCTGGCTCTACAAAATCTTATGCGACCCTTTAACCTTAGTAAAGAATAACAGCTAGAGAGAATCTTCAAGAACTCCCATCCGTATTACCAATGGTATATCCGTAGAAAAGACTTTACATCCATTCAAGAGCTAATGGCACTAGCAGCAGACTTAGAACATATTAAGAACTTGTCTAATGACCAAATAGATCAGCCTACATCATCGTCAGCCCAAAGCAATATTAGGCGACAACTCCTTACATGCAGGACCTGTGGCAAGGAAGGCCATCGGGCCGATAGATGTTTTAATAATTCTCGGAATTTGGGAAACTAAACCGGAGGGCGGCAGAACTGAGGCAAGCCTACTCTCCCAAGAAACCGGCCTCATTAAACAAAACATCCTTGAACTCCGAAGAAACGCGAATAACGGCAGCAATAACTATTGGAGATGAACTGATTACCGCTACCATCGACACTGGAGCTTCACGTAATTTTATTAACCCAGATTTTGTCCCCAAACTGAAATGTAAACCCAAAATAGTTAATCGACAACTAGAAGTATTTTTAGCCAACGGGTCTATGAAGAAAGTTACGCAGGGTGTTCGATATCGTTTTACCCTTGGGAAAACATCAAAAAGTGTGTTTTTTACCTACTGCCTGGATGTAGTGAAAATCTTCTCCTGGGGCTGGAATTTTTGCGAAGTTTTGATGCTACTATTAGCTGTGCAGGATTGTCTACTAGTTGCGTTTTCAAGAATTCTACAATACAACGCAGGGAAAACAACGAAGTTTCAAACACAATGATACCGGTTTCCATAGCATCACAAAAACAATATTCCATTCAGCAACCAACCCCTACACTTAAGGTTGCCTTGGAAGACCAAGATGTAGAAGAGCAGAAAAAGATAAAAACATTTTTAGCGACTGAACTCAACAAATTTAGCCACATCTCGGGCCCATCAAATATCGCGTCACATAAAATAATAATGAAGGACGATCGCCCCATCAAACTAAGGTATGCGCCCAGAAACCCTGCGATGCAAGCGATAATTGACGAAGAAGTCAACAAACTACTTGCGCAAGGATTCATAGAGCCTTCCAAAAGCCCATACAGTTTTCCCATATCACTCGCCAAGAAGAAGAACGGCTCCTGGAGAATATGTATGGATTTCAGGCAGCTAAATCAAAGGTCAGTACCTGATGCTTATCTTTTACCTAGAATAGATACCATTTTAAATAGATTAAGAAATGCCAAATACGTGAGTAGCCTTGACCTTAAAAATGGTTATCGGCAAATCCCCATGGAGGAAGGTAGTAAGAAATATACGGCTTTTGCGGTAACAGGCAGGGGACTATACCAGTGGCGTGTTATGCCATTTGGGCTGCAATCCGCTCCTGCTACTTTTCAGAGGGTTTAGATAGCGTGATTGGGGCTGATATGTAGCCACACGCCTTCGCGTACTTGGACGATATTATTGTTATTGGGGTGACCCTTAAGGTACATTTGTCAAATCTGAAGGTTTTAAGGAGATTAAGAGATGGAAATCTGCGAATCAACCCTGAGAAATGTGATTTCTTCAAACGTAAGACAAAATACCTTGGCCATGTTGTAAGCGGTGAGGGGATCAAAACAGACCCCGACAAACTAGCCGCCATCAAAGAAATACCACCACCGACGAATGTAAAAATACGCAGTTTTCTAGCCGTAGTGTCCTGGTATCGGAGATTTGTGCCGGACTTTGCAACAATTTCACAACCACTTACTAATTATATATATATATATATATATATATATATATATATATATATATATATATATATATATATATATATATATATATATATATATATATATATATATATATATATATATATATATATATATATATATATATATATATATATATATATATATATATATATATATATATATATATATATATATATATATATATATATATATATATATATATATATATATATATATATATATATATATATATATATATATATATATATATATATATATATATATGTATATATATATATATATATATATATATATATATATATATATATATATATATATATATATATATATACATAGATATATATATATATATATATATATATATATATATATATATATATATATATATATATATATATATATATATATATATATATATATATATATATATATATATATATATATATATATATATATATATATATATATATATATATATATATATATATATATATATATATATATATATATATATATATATATATATATATATATATATATATATATATATATATATATATATATATATATATATATTTATATATGCATACCGTATTGTTTGCAGTTGTCGTTGTGAAATAGTGGGTATTACAGGGTAATTTGTATAACTCGCGGTCGGACTTCGTTTTTTAAACAAGCCTTTCAGTTAGTATGCAGTCGTGTTAGTACGCAGTCGAATTTTCTGATTTTTTTATCCGTTTGTTCTATACCGCTATATTTATTTATTAATATAATAATAGCCTTTCCGCTATATATAAGCTTTAACTATTATATAAATCGATTTTAAAATCAATATTTTGCTAGTGGCGCTACCATACTTTACCTTATATGTTCCCGTTTTTTTTACGGCGTTAGCAATGTATGGTGATTGGCCGCTTTGTACCTTGTTGGCCTTAAAGGCGTTCAAAAGTATCTAGTGGGGTACTCTGATGAATTTTGTACATAGCCTGACAGGTTACAACATTAATACTATTATATGAAAGAGACAGCACGTCTTATTGCTTTGAATCTATCTAAACTATCTCTTTCATATTATGGTAGTAATTGCACATTTTGCAAGTAAAAGTGCATCACACATGATAACAGTCCTTTTTAAATGTCAAAACTAGGTGTTCTGTTTCATATTCTGTATTTTTGTATATTACATGGATTCTACACAACTTTTGTCATATTTTTATTAAGTAAGCAAACAGAAAATGGTTTTATAAAAATGCTTAAACTTGTTATTTATTCTACAAAATTTTTGTGAAATTTTTATGAAATAAACAACAATAAATTAAAATTGTCAGTTATGCAATTTGTTAACTGGGTGTCTCCACGAGCAATAAACTTGGATTTAATTCTATCTCCAGCATCACATGTTCACGTGTGACCACAGAAACATTTATTTGCAAATAAATTCCGAAATAATTGTTCAAATTTACCCTACGTCTATACCAGATATATACTTAGCATGACACAAAGTCAAACTTTATATTGAAAAATAATTTGTTTTATGTTAGCGGTTTTTCCTATATGGAATTTGACATTTGTCACGATAAAAATATGTCAGGTATAGACGTAGGGTTATGTTCAAGAAATAGTGTTAAACGTAAGCTGTCAAATTTGATCGGCATTTGTTGTTTGCGTGAATTAAACAAAATAAACTTGTGGCTGTGGTAAAAATACAATGTTTTTTTTAATAAAATAAAGCAAATTTAAATAAAATAGTTTTATACAAAATTTTATAAATTAAAATAAAGACGAAAAACATCGATCCATTCAGTGAATTTTTTATATGTATGTCCAATACCACAATACGTGCTCTGTAGCTAAGAACATAAGCCTGTACTTAAACATATTTGTGCTGTTATTCTGCCGACGTTATTTCTTATGTTTGGAAATGTATATTGCGCGTGGAGACGTGCAGTAATGAAAACATAACGAAATTGCTTGCTTTCGTTTGTAGTGATTAGAGAAAGGAAAATATATCGAGCCTTTGCTGCAATAGTCATAACTCAAAAACGTGGTTTTTGAGTTAATAATGCACAATTAATCGTCATATCGTTCTTCATATTGTGTAAAAATTTGACACAAATACCTTGTATATTCAACTCTTGAAAGAATAATAAAGTTTTATTTTACCATTAAGTTCTTAGTAAATATAAAACTTTAAACTCATTTTCTGCAAAACAGGTTTTTTTGAGTTAGGACTCTATTGCAGCAAAGGCTCGATATGTTCCTGCTTTTAAACGTATAAATTAATGGGTTTACTCGTAAAGCAGCTATAGGCGAGTCAACATCACGCGCCATTTTCAATTACTTCGTAAATAAAACCAGGCCACTGTCGTTTATTGGCCTTCGAGAGTTTTTTGGCTCACTCTCGCAAGTGATAATGGTCTACCTCGACTAACTGTATCGCGTTTCCGTTTTTTGTGGAATTTTCCATTATCGCGTGCAACTGTTTTTAATATTGGTGGATACCATAAAATCTAGGAGTGGATATTAGGAGTCCCGCTTCCTACACGACGGTATATGTCGGTTGGCAATTCCTGACGGAAGCTCTGCCAACTTTTATTTTTAAAACAAAAAAAAAATAATATTAATTTATGACCGCGCATGTTGGAAAATAAAGTTATTGTTGAAAACTCTTTGCACACGAATTTCATTAATGCAGTCAACCCGTTTTGTGGAGAAAAGGATGTCAAACCAATTCGATTCACAATTATGCACAGGCAGAATATCGATGGCTTAGTTTGAAAAAGGCGAAACTCCAATTTTCGTTATTTTACAGGAGATGGAAAAAACTAAATAAAAACTAGAAAATTTACATACAAAAAAAAAGTGGCCATAAAGCCGTTATTTTCAACAGTAGCTTACTTAGTTCTTTAGGCAGGTTGTATTTAGAATTCGGCTACCATAAAACGTTAAAAGTACGATTTCGAAAAAATCTAGATACGCCTTTTTTACATCATCTTTCTAAATATGAATGCGTAAAATTTGTGGAAAAATTGCTATACGTGTTCTCCGCCTCAAGCAAGATGCAAAAATAAAATTATTCTGCCGACGTTTTTGCTTGTGCTTAGCAATAAATATTACTACGTGAAGACGCAGTGTAAGAAAGAGATTAAGATTTTTGTGTTAGTTACGTGCTTTTGCCTTTCTGCTAACGTTGTTGTACGACATTCCTCATGTTATATCCCGTCATCACGGGATATAATTTTGTTCTAACATTTGTCAAACTTCATACATAAAAACATCACAAAAATGTTAGTGCTATTTTTTCATATCGACTTTGACTTTTGTCAAGACAAATCAATGGCTCGTGATGACGTTATGTTATGTAAGCCTAGTCTACTTCAGATCGAGCTATTTTTTAAAGTCGACTAATTATTCAGTGCTGGTTTGTAAATCGAGTCGATTTCCAAAATTAATAATGACCTTCTTGACGTTTTAAAATCATATACGAAAATTTTGTGGTTTTCTTGAATAAGCGCGTGTCTAAAAATCAAATTTTTCAGGAGAGCCAAAATACTTTATTTTTAATACTAAGGAGTCTGTGTGATTTTTATCATACTTTTTTCGGACAGTGTGCAGAAAAACCTTATGTCGACAAAAGTTGTTTACATTGTACTAATTCAAGCACACAAGATTTTTTAGCTGAAAAATGGTTGCGCACAAGTTACTTACAGTTTTATTAACTCAACAATAACCAAAAATAGTTCGGATATGTGATCAAAAGTAACAACCCATGTGGCTGTATGTTTTTTCAATGGCAATAAATTTTCAGCACGCAATTGTAAGTCGATTTAGTATATTAGAGCTGAAAAATATTTGAATGAGTTAGGAAGTTACGCTGTTTAAAAAAAAATAAGCGAAATTTTTGGGCAATGTAAAAGAGCACATAAAATAATAAAATTTTCATCAATTACTAAAAATCGAAAAAATGGACATCCGCGTTTATTCAAGAAACCTACAGAATTTAAATAATAGACAAATTATAAATATGAAAGAGTGAGTCTATACCTGATTTTGTTATCCTTATATATGTCAAATCGTTATCAAGATAAAAATTTATCAGGTATAGACAGCATTTATTAGTGTTATTGCAGTGTCTTAACAATTTTGTCACATCTCAAGCTCAGACAAATTTGTCTTGATAAAAAACGTAAACTGTTTGACGTTTAATTTGTTTCGAAAATTTAACATATCTGAATAGCCGTGAAGAAAACAAGTTTGATAATGCCGTAAGCAGCAAGTTTTTCAATACGTGTGATTTCTAAGAATGTATGTGTGTATGATAATGCAGTATCTTTCTTGATTTTAGCAAGTTTTCCATATAAGTGAGCACCTATGAATGTATGTGTAGCACGTGCTTACTATATAATTAGTTAAAATTTTAGTTGTCAGCCTATAACTCCTAAACTAGATTGCGTGCCACCATGGCACTACCCTCAATCGATAGGTATTAAAAATACACATTGTTTGCCACGGTTGTCAATCTTGGCGAGACTTGCTGAAAAAAGTTATAGCGCCGCGAAGTTTGAAAAAGCGCAAAATATGTAACATCAGTTGTCAGCCTATAACTCATAAACTAGATTGCGTGCCACCATGGCACTACCCTCAATCGATAGGTATTAAAAATACGCATTGCTTGCCACGGTTGTCAATCTTGGCGAGACTTGTTGAAAAAAGTTATAGCGCCGCGAAGTTTGAAAAAGCGCAAAATATGTAACATCAGTTGTCAGCCTAATTTTAAATAGATTAAGAAATGCCAAATACGTGAGTAGCCTTGACCTTATAAATGGTTATTGGCAAATCCCTATGGAGGAAGGTAGTAAGAAATATACGGCTTTTGCGGTAACAGGCAGGGGACTATACCAATGGCGTGTTATGCCATTTGGGCTGCAATCCGCTCCTGCTACTTTTCAGAGGGTTTAGATAGCGTGATTGGGGCTGATATGTAGCCACACGCCTTCGCGTACTTGGACGATATTATTGTTATTGGGGTGACCCTTAAGGAACATTTGTCAAATCTGAAGGTTTTAAGGAGATTAAGAGATGGAAATCTGCGAATCAACCCTGAGAAATGTGATTTCTTCAAACGTAAGACAAAATACTTTGGCCATGTTGTAAGCGGTGAGGGGATCAAAACAGACACCGACAAACTAGCCGCCATCAAAGAAATACCACCACCGACGAATGTAAAAATACGCAGTTTTCTAGCCGTAGTGTCCTGGTATCGGAGATTTGTGCCGGACTTTGCAACAATTTCACCACCACTTACTAATTATATATATATATATATATATATATATATATATATATATATATATATATATATATATATATATATATATATATATATATATATATATATATATATATATATATATATATATATATATATATATATATATATATATATATATATATATATATATATATATATATATATATATATATATATATATATATATATATATATATATATATATATATATATATATATATATATATATATATATATATATATATATATATATATATATATATATATATATATATATATATATATATATATATATATATATATATATATATATATATATATATATATATATATATATATATATATATATATATATATATATATATACATATATATATATATATTTTTTTTTTAGTATCTAGTTTTCAAGCAAAAGGCCTCTTTTTTATATAGAAATCAATTAACAGTAACAATTGTATTTTTATTTCAATATTTCGCTACTCCTTTGTGTAGCATCGTCAGGAAATAATTAATGTTAATGTTGAAATTGATAATAATATTTGGAAAATAGTTTGTCATATAAAAATTTTAAATATATACACAACAAACAAAAAATAATACAAAATTTAAAAGCAACACAAACATTAAATATTACGAATAATTAAAGCCTAAAACCATACTGTAAATAATGTATTAGCATTTAACACAAACATAACAGAATATTTTCATGTTATTTATTGTATCAAATGTTAATAGTACAAATAAAAAATTAATAAATAAAGTAATTTTTTTTTATATCAAATGCCTATAATATTGAGCTACAATTTTCTACATCTGCCTTAACATTAATTATCTGATTGTGGTGGTACATTAATTTCGTGTAACAGTTCCGATATAAATCTACGTTAATCTACTATACTGTAAATAAAGTATTGACATTTAACACAAATATAACAGAATAAATTCATGTTATGTAATGTATCAAATGTTAACAGTACAAACAAAAATCAATACAAATGTATATTCATGTTATTTTGTGTATCAAATGTCTGTAATTCTGAGCTACATTTTCTACATCCGCCTTAAAATTAATTCTCTTATGTGGTGGTACATCAATTATGTGCAACATTTCTAATATAAATCTACGTTTATAATTCTGTTCTGTATTTAAAACTGAAACATTTTCAAAGTTAGGATAGTGATTTAATTGTGTACTATGTGATGATAATGCTGTCTTTTGTGAATTAATATGTCTGTATTTCTGATCAGATCTATGACCAGCAATCCTAGTTCTCAATTTATTCTTTGTTGTACCTACATATACCTTATCACAATTCTCTAAGTCATTCCCATTACAAGGTATCTCATATACTATGTTCGACATGTCCAATTTCGGTACTTTATCTTTTGTCTTACTAAAAAATCTGTTCAATGTGTTATATGATTTATGAGCGACTCTATATTTATTAGTGTCAAATATACTTGATATTTTTAATCGTTCAGATATTCCAGGTATATAAGTCATAGACTTGAAAATTTTCGGTTCAACCACATTTAATGTATTGTTAATCCTTCTGAATTTATAATTACCCATTAATTTATAAATAAGCTGGATAGGAAAATCATTCTCACGAAGTATATTCTTAATTATCCTTTCATTCTTTCTATGAAACCCTCTGTCACTTAACGTTAGTACTCTCTCTATCAAGTTATTTGCTGTGTTAATAATAGTCCTCTTATTATGCTTGGAATAATAATTAATAATTCTCCCTGAAGCTGTTGGTTTTTGATACCAATCCGTTATCAAATTGTTACCTTTTCTTATTACTAGTGTATCCAAATAAGGAAGCCTAGAGTTGCACTCTTTCTCTATTGTAAATCTAATAGAAGGATTAAATCCATTCATTGTTTCTAACATATTATCTATACCGCATTCAGAAATAATGCAAAACAAATCATCCACATATTTGGTCATTAAATCTGGTTTTATATCAAGTTTCTCTATACAAACGTCCAGTAATTTCTCCATCACTATGTCAGCAACAATTGGAGAAGCTGGAGATCCCATTGGAAGGCCCTTACGTTGTAAATATATATTTTTATCATACCGGAAATATCTATTATCTTCTATACAAAATTTTAAGATACGAAAAAATAAGTTCCTGTCTATTGTTGTAAATTCCTTGATCAAATCCCACTTATCTTCTATTGTACTAATTGCCAAATCAACTGGAATGCTGGGAAATAAAGATACTACATCAAATGAAACTAATCTTTCATTATGCAGTATACGTTTGTTAAGTAATCTCTTCTTAAAATCAAGTGAGTCTCTAATATTATAGATAGAATGTTCAGTAATCCTTTTTAATATATTCGTGATATATTTACATAGTCCATATGATGGAGAATTTACGAAAGAACAAATTGGTCTTAATGGAAAGTCTATTTTATGAATTTTTGGTAATCCATATAATCTAGGAGCAATAGCAACATTAGTCTTTAGTCTGTTTCTGTCTAAATTCGTAAGAATTTCTTTCCTAAAAAGTTCATCAACTAATCCATTATTGATCTTTTGAAATCTGTTCGTTGGATCTCTATTAAGTAGTTCATATTGCTCATCATCACCAACAATATTATTAATTCTAATATTGTAGTCATGTCTATTCAAAGCTACAGTTGTGTTACCCTTATCAGCCTTCAAAATATAAATATCCTTATTTCTCCTTAAGAAATTTTCTGCTTCATTAACCTTATCCAATATATATCTATCTCTATTAGTCAATCTCATCCTATTAACATGACTATCAATCACAGTTGTCATTCTAGTTCTAGCTATTTCCTGTTCCTCTCTATTCTGTATTGTCTGTATTAAATCTTCTCCGTCTGTTAACATCTTTAACATGGGAAATTCTTCTCGTCTAACTGGTAAAGCAAATTTATGTCCAAGTGATAGTATCCATTGTACGTCTATTGGAATATCAATATCAGTTCTATTGTTAAACCATTTTTGGTTAAATCTTATTCCTAGCTCTTTCTTTTGTAAAATTCTTAAACTATCAAACTTTTTCCTATGAATTCTTCTTACCTTTTCATTAAAAGATGCTGCTAATCTGTCCTCATATCTTAGAAATTCTTCCATATCCCTTTCTGTAAAATGCCTTCGTAAATGTATTTCTATCAAACCTATCTCACCTTGAAAATGTTTAAGCAAATCATGTTTTTGTCTTATAACTAATCTTAAAATTTTGTTGTGTATGTCTAATGTGTACTTAAAAATAATACCATCGATAGCCGGAAGCAGCCCCATCTTGAAAATATTTAGAACATTCTTCGTTGAACTTGAAATAAACTTTGGAATGATACCAGCATTCCTGCAACGTATTAGAAACGTTATCGTTGACTTCACTTTAATAATTTTGGCTCTTATCGTCTTGAATTTATTTATAAGACTTCTAAGTTCTTGATTCCTCTTAAATCGAGTATAACTCATTTCAAAATCCAGGTATTTGCGTGCTCTTCAAATTATATATAGTTATTCTGTTTTTTGACCTTCGTTTATTAATTTTAGTATCTAGTTTTCAAGCAAAAGGCCTCTTTTTTATATAAAAATCAATTAACAGTAACAATTGTATTTTTATTTCAATATTTCGCTACTCCTTTGTGTAGCATCGTCAGGAAATAATTAATGTTGAAATTGATAATAATATTTGGAAAATAGTTTGTCATATAAAAATTTGAAATATATACACAACAAACAAAAAATAATACAAAATTTAAAAGCAACACAAACATTAAATATTACGAATAATTAAAGCCTAAAACTATACTGTAAATAATGTATTAGCATTTAACACAAACATAACAGAATATTTTCATGTTATTTATTGTATCAAATGTTAATAGTACAAATAAAAAATTAATAAATAAAGTAATTTTTTTTTATATCAAATGCCTATAATATTGAGCTACAATTTTCTACATCAGCCTTAACATTAATTATCTGATTGTGGTGGTACATTAATTTCGTGTAACAGTTCCGATATAAATCTACGTTAATCTACTATACTGTAAATAAAGTATTAACATTTAACACAAATATAACAGAATAAATTCATGTTATGTAATGTATCAAATGTTAACAGTACAAACAAAAATCAATACATATGTATATTCATGTTATTTTGTGTATCAAATGTCTGTAATTCTGAGCTACATTTTCTACATCCGCCTTAAAATTAATTCTCTTATGTGGTGGTACATCAATTATGTGCAACATTTCTAATATAAATCTACGTTTATAATTCTGTTCTGTATTTAAAACTGAAACATTTTCAAAGTTAGGATAGTGATTTAATTGTGTACTATGTGATGATAATGCTGTCTTTTGTGAATTAATATGTCTGTATTTCTGATCAGATCTATGACCAGCAATCCTAGTTCTCAATTTATTCTTTGTTGTACCTACATATACCTTATCACAATTCTCTAAGTCATTCCCATTACAAGGTATCTCATATACTATGTTCGACATGTCCAATTTCGGTGTTCTGTTCTGTTCAATGTGTTATATGATTTATGAGCGACTCTATATTTATTAGTGTCAAATATACTTGATCTTTTTAATCGTTCAGATATTCCAGGTATATAAGTCATAGACTTGAAAATTTTCGGTTCAACCACATTTAATGTATTGTTAATCCTTCTGAATTTATAATTACCCATTAATTTATAAATAAGCTGGATAGGAAAATCATTCTCACGAAGTATACTCTTAATTATCCTTTCATTCTTTCTATGAAACCCTCTGTCACTTAACGTTAGTACTCTCTCTATCAAGTTATTTGCTGTGTTAATAATAGTCCTCTTATTATGCTTGGAATAATAATTAATAATTCTTCCTGAAGCTGTTGGTTTTTGATACCAATCCGTTATCAAATTGTTACCTTTTCTTATTACTAGTGTATCCAAATAAGGAAGCCTAGAGTTGCACTCTTTCTCTATTGTAAATCTAATAGAAGGATTAAATCCATTCATTGTTTCTAACATATTATCTATACCGCATTCAGAAATAATGCAAAACAAATTAAATCTGGTTTTATATCAAGTTTCTCTATACAAACGTCCAGTAATTTCTCCATCACTATATCAGCAACAATTGGAGAAGCTGGAGATCCCATTGGAAGGCCCTTACGTTGTAAATATATATTTTTATCATACCGGAAATATCTATTATCTTCTATACAAATTTTTAAGATACGAAAAAATAAGTTCCTGTCTATTGTTGTAAATTCCTTGATCAAATCCCACTTATCTTCTATTGTACTAATTGCCAAATCAACTGGAATGCTGGGAAATAAAGATACTACATCAAATGAAACTAATCTTTCATTATGCAGTATACGTTTGTTAAGTAATCTCTTCTTAAAATCAAGTGAGTCTCTAATATTATAGATAGAATGTTCAGTAATCCTTTTTAATATATTCGTGATATATTTACATAGTCCATATGATGGAGAATTTACGAAAGAACAAATTGGTCTTAATGGAAAGTCTATTTTATGAATTTTTGGTAATCCATATAATCTAGGAGCAATAGCAACATTAGTCTTTAGTCTGTTTCTGTCTAAATTCGTAAGAATTTCTTTCCTAAAAAGTTCATCAACTAATCCATTATTGATCTTTTGAAATCTGTTCGTTGGATCTCTATTAAGTAGTTCATATTGCTCATCATCACCAACAATATTATTAATTCTAATATTGTAGTCATGTCTATTCAAAGCTACAGTTGTGTTACCCTTATCAGCCTTCAAAATATAAATATCCTTATTTCTCCTTAAGAAATTTTCTGCTTCATTAACCTTATCCAATATATATCTATCTCTATTAGTCAATCTCATCCTATTAACATGACTATCAATCACAGTTGTCATTCTAGTTCTAGCTATTTCCTGTTCCTCTCTATTCTGTATTGTCTGTATTAAATCTTCTCCGTCTGTTATCATCTTTAACATGGGAAATTCTTCTCGTCTAACTGGTAAAGCAAATTTATGTCCAAGTGATAGTATCCATTGTACGTCTATTGGAATATCAATATCAGTTCTACTGTTAAACCATTTTTGGTTAAATCTTATTCCTAGCTCTTTCTTTTGTAAAATTCTTAAACTATCAAACTTTTTCCTATGAATTCTTCTTACCTTTTCATTAAAAGATGCTGCTAATCTGTCCTCATATCTTAGAAATTCTTCGATATCCCTTTCTGTAAAATGCCTTCGTAAATGTATTTCTATCAAACCTATCTCACCTTGAAAATGTTTAAGCAAATCATGTTTTAACTAATCTTAAAATTTTGTTGTGTATGTCTAATGTGTACTTAAAAATAATACCATCGATAGCCGGAAGCAGCCCCATCTTGAAAATATTTTTATCATACCGGAAATATCTATTATCTTCTATACAAATTTTTAAGATACGAAAAAATAAGTTCCTGTCTATTGTTGTAAATTCCTTGATCAAATCCCACTTATCTTCTATTGTACTAATTGCCAAATCAACTGGAATGCTGGGAAATAAAGATACTACATCAAATGAAACTAATCTTTCATTATGCAGTATACGTTTGTTAAGTAATCTCTTCTTAAAATCAAGTGAGTCTCTAATATTATAGATAGAATGTTCAGTAATCCTTTTTAATATATTCGTGATATATTTACATAGTCCATATGATGGAGAATTTACGAAAGAACAAATTGGTCTTAATGGAAAATCTATTTTATGAATTTTTGGTAATCCATATAATCTAGAAATTCGTAAGAATTTCTTTCCTAAAAAGTTCATCAACTAATCCATTATTGATCTTTTGAAATCTGTTCGTTGGATCTCTATTAAGTAGTTCATATTGCTCATCATCACCAACAATATTATTAATTCTAATATTGTAGTCATGTCTATTCAAAGCTACAGTTGTGTTACCCTTATCAGCCTTCAAAATATAAATATCCTTATTTCTCCTTAAGAAATTTTCTGCTTCATTAACCTTATCCAATATATATCTATCTCTATTAGTCAATCTCATCCTATTAACATGACTATCAATCACAGTTGTCATTCTAGTTCTAGCTATTTCCTGTTCCTCTCTATTCTGTATTGTCTGTATTAAATCTTCTCCGTCTGTTATCATCTTTAACATGGGAAATTCTTCTCGTCTAACTGGTAAAGCAAATTTATGTCCAAGTGATAGTATCCATTGTACGTCTATTGGAATATCAATATCAGTTCTACTGTTAAACCATTTTTGGTTAAATCTTATTCCTAGCTCTTTCTTTTGTAAAATTCTTAAACTATCAAACTTTTTCCTATGAATTCTTCTTACCTTTTCATTAAAAGATGCTGCTAATCTGTCCTCATATCTTAGAAATTCTTCGATATCCCTTTCTGTAAAATGCCTTCGTAAATGTATTTCTATCAAACCTATCTCACCTTGAAAATGTTTAAGCAAATCATGTTTTTGTCTTATAACTAATCTTAAAATTTTGTTGTGTATGTCTAATGTGTACTTAAAAATAATACCATCGATAGCCGGAAGCAGCCCCATCTTGAAAATATTTAGAACATTCTTTGTTGAACTTGAAATAAACTTTGGAATGATACCAGCATTCCTGCAACGTATTAGAAACGTTATCGTTGACTTCACTTTAATAATTTTGTCTCTTATCGTCTTGAATTTATTTATAAGACTTCTAAGTTCTTGATTCCTCTTAAATCGAGTATAACTCATCTCAAAATCCAGGTATTTGCGTGCTCTTCAAATTATATATAGTTATTCTGTTTTTTGACCTTCGTTTATTAATTTTAGTATCTAGTTTTCAAGCAAAAGGCCTCTTTTTTATATAAAAATCAATTAACAGTAACAATTGTATTTTTATTTCAATATTTCGCTACTCCTTTGTGTAGCATCGTCAGGAAATAATTAATGTTGAAATTGATAATAATATTTGGAAAATAGTTTGTCATATAAAAATTTGAAATATATACACAACAAACAAAAAATAATACAAAATTTAAAAGCAACACAAACATTAAATATTACGAATAATTAAAGCCTAAAACTATACTGTAAATAATGTATTAGCATTTAACACAAACATAACAGAATATTTTCATGTTATTTATTGTATCAAATGTTAATAGTACAAATAAAAAATTAATAAATAAAGTAATTTTTTTTTATATCAAATGCCTATAATATTGAGCTACAATTTTCTACATCAGCCTTAACATTAATTATCTGATTGTGGTGGTACATTAATTTCGTGTAACAGTTCCGATATAAATCTACGTTAATCTACTATACTGTAAATAAAGTATTAACATTTAACACAAATATAACAGAATAAATTCATGTTATGTAATGTATCAAATGTTAACAGTACAAACAAAAATCAATACATATGTATATTCATGTTATTTTGTGTATCAAATGTCTGTAATTCTGAGCTACATTTTCTACATCCGCCTTAAAATTAATTCTCTTATGTGGTGGTACATCAATTATGTGCAACATTTCTAATATAAATCTACGTTTATAATTCTGTTCTGTATTTAAAACTGAAACATTTTCAAAGTTAGGATAGTGATTTAATTGTGTACAATGTGATGATAATGCTGTCTTTTGTGAATTAATATGTCTGTATTTCTGATCAGATCTATGACCAGCAATCCTAGTTCTCAATTTATTCTTTGTTGTACCTACATATACCTTATCACAATTCTCTAAGTCATTCCCATTACAAGGTATCTCATATACTATGTTCGACATGTCCAATTTCGGTACTTTATCTTTTGTCTTACTAAAAAATCTGTTCAATGTGTTATATGATTTATGAGCGACTCTATATTTATTAGTGTCAAATATACTTGATATTTTTAATCGTTCAGATATTCCAGGTATATAAGTCATAGACTTGAAAATTTTCGGTTCAACCACATTTAATGTATTGTTAATCCTTCTGAATTTATAATTACCCATTAATTTATAAATAAGCTGGATAGGAAAATCATTCTCACGAAGTATATTCTTAATTATCCTTTCATTCTTTCTATGAAACCCTCTGTCACTTAACGTTAGTACTCTCTCTATCAAGTTATTTGCTGTGTTAATAATAGTCCTCTTATTATGCTTGGAATAATAATTAATAATTCTCCCTGAAGCTGTTGGTTTTTGATACCAATCCGTTATCAAATTGTTACCTTTTCTTATTACTAGTGTATCCAAATAAGGAAGCCTAGAGTTGCACTCTTTCTCTATTGTAAATCTAATAGAAGGATTAAATCCATTCATTGTTTCTAACATATTATCTATACCGCATTCAGAAATAATGCAAAACAAATCATCCACATATTTGGTCATTAAATCTGGTTTTATATCAAGTTTCTCTATACAAACGTCCAGTAATTTCTCCATCACTATATCAGCAACAATTGGAGAAGCTGGAGATCCCATTGGAAGGCCCTTACGTTGTAAATATATATTTTTATCATACCGGAAATATCTAAATTCCTTGATCAAATCCCACTTATCTTCTATTGTACTAATTGCCAAATCAACTGGAATGCTGGGAAATAAAGATACTACATCAAATGAAACTAATCTTTCATTATGCAGTATACGTTTGTTAAGTAATCTCTTCTTAAAATCAAGTGAGTCTCTAATATTATAGATAGAATGTTCAGTAATCCTTTTTAATATATTCGTGATATATTTACATAGTCCATATGATGGAGAATTTACGAAAGAACAAATTGGTCTTAATGGAAAGTCTATTTTATGAATTTTTGGTACTCCATATAATCTAGGAGCAATAGCAACATTAGTCTTTAGTCTGTTTCTGTCTAAATTCGTAAGAATTTCTTTCCTAAAAAGTTCATCAACTAATCCATTATTGATCTTTTGAAATCTGTTCGTTGGATCTCTATTAAGTAGTTCATATTGCTCATCATCACCAACAATATTATTAATTCTAATATTGTAGTCACCTCTATTCAAAGCTACAGTTGTGTTACCCTTATCAGCCTTCAAAATATAAATATCCTTATTTCTCCTTAAGAAATTTTCTGCTTCATTAACCTTATCCAATATATATCTATCTCTATTAGTCAATCTCATCCTATTAACATGACTATCAATCACAGTTGTCATTCTAGTTCTAGCTATTTCCTGTTCCTCTCTATTCTGTATTGTCTGTATTAAATCTTCTCCGTCTGTTATCATCTTTAACATGGGAAATTCTTCTCGTCTAACTGGTAAAGCAAATTTATGTCCAAGTGATAG